>WSXT02187019.1:0-20358 GCA_011762715.2 Neuroterus valhalla | reverse complement strand
CGCTCTCGATATTACTGTTTGTATCATTTGGAGTGTTCCCTTTGTCGAGATCCCCCGCCCCCCCCCCCCCTCTTTTTGGCTATTTCGTTATCATGTTGGCAGCTCACCCGTTCCATCTTTGAGACCCAATTTTCCGATTTATTTACATTTGTCATCTTATTTATCAACCTCAGTTTAATTCTACTCATCGACTCTAATTGTAATCTCCTTGTTGTGAGACCCTACTTACTGACTCGTTTACGTTTTTTACTTTATACAACCTTCCCTAGCTTCATTTTCTCTCTTACACCGGTACTTTTTGTCTTCTTGAGACCCAATTTTATCTCTTGTAAACTCCTTCAATTGTTAGGAAATACATATATATTTCTATGGAACAATCATCTTGCCAAATTTCTTCCTGAACCACTCCCCTCTATCTAAGGACTGAGGTGGCCGAGGCCAAAGAGATTTTGGGGAATTTTCCTTTTCTTTTGGTACCGCACGTAGTTTTTGTGTATTTTAGTATTGTTCCCCTTTTCGGGGTGAGGTAGCTGTTAGGCTTGAGGACTGCTGTTAGGACAGCTGGCACCCTGAGGCTTATTTTTTGGAGTTTTGTTTTTGTTTTATTGTTGTGCGGGGCCAAAAGGACCCTATTAAAAATTCTCAATAAGAAGGCCGCGTCACATGGTGCGCGCTTCAAACCAGGTCGAATTCTTATTATTTGAAACAGTAGCAAATATGAAGGATTATTTCTATCCTAGAAACGAAGTCCTTACGTGCCAAGGAGTTTTATATAAAGAGTGGACGGATTGTGACCACAGGGTGATCCTAGTATTCTCAAAAAACCCAGTATTATTTTTTATGATCTCGTTGAAAGAAGGAAATATTATTTTTCATAAAATAGATTTGAAAGCTCGTTTGGATTATACAGATATATTTGCTTCGAAAACTTTATTTTCTGGCGAATTGTTTTCATGTTCCTTACAAACTTGGAAAAATCACATGAAGTTGATTGATGATGGCTTGGTCTCTTAGCAGAAAGATAATCTACTACTTGACCTTTATCTATTTTTGAGTTGATTGAAGAATTGTTTTCAAACCGGAAAGTTTTATAAACAAATGAATAAATTCGATAATAATCAATTAATTACTCATAATTGAATAATGTGAAGTTGTAGAGAATCTTTTTTCTAAGAAAAAAAGCTGTCATTCAGTAGAATTGTAACACTAGAAAATTATCCACGTCAACTGTGCTCATGTTGATCTCATAATTTTTTGGAGAAAAAAGAAAATTCTTGCTGCCTAGCTTTGAACCAGAAACACCACTTCGGATAAGGGGTTTACTACACTTTTCTCTTATTTCCGGATCTGAACTTCTAACATAATTTTAATAGAATCGAGTATATATATATATATATATATATATCACTCATCTCACGGTCGTGAGACGTGGCCATGGGTGTGTTATACCGTGGTTCAAGTGGGAGCTTGTGCCATTTTCCTGAACGACGGTTGCTCCCAGGCGGACCCTGCGGTGGTTGTAGAACCAATGTTTTATTTTATGTGTGTGTGTGTGTGTGTTCGCATTCCATACATACATTTTTTTCTCTTAGGTTTGGTTCCTTTGGAATCAAACCGGCGGGCCTATGACAAAACCACCGAACGCGTCCTCAGATTGCGGATAGAGGGTCAGTGTAATTGTGCTGAGGGTTTCAGCTGAGTACTGTTTCGAAAACTGATAAGCAGTCGCAGACAACTGTCCAGGATGGTCCTAAAGTAAAAACCCTCAACCCAAGGCGTGAACAACCGTGCTGAAAGCTGAATAGCATCTGAGTGTGGTGTCCTTTACGGTGTCTCTAGGATATCGAGCGATCTAATGGAGTATACATCCTTATTCTTACATGCGAGGCTCTGCGAGGGTGGACAATCTCTTCCCTAGCTACTCGTGGGAACAACTATTGAGACTCAAAACTCAAATCCAGTTGTAAATGCGGTTCAGAATGATCGGACGCACAGAGCACCTGACGATGGTTCGGCAAGCATTGCTGATTGTTCTCGAGTTCGAGGTGCTGAATTAGTTGAAAATACGATGCCGAACCAGCATATGGCGCCAGAAACACCCAGAGCTTACGTAACTTTTACAGCAAGTGTTACGAAACCGTACCGTCAACCATTTGCGAATAAGAGATGTACGCAGAACTGCAAAACAACCAATGCAATCTGTTGAAAGCCTAGATTAATAACCAGAAAGCATTTGATTCAACTTCTCATAAAACTCCTCTAATAACTCCTTTCCTTAAACCATCTGGACTTTATTCAGGTACGGAGAGTTTTACTTTTGCTTATCAGGATGGTGTGATTCCCACCTTGGCATACCGCCGCAACCTAAATCGTCAAGAAGCTTTCAGCGATAGGTGCAGGGCGTGTCAAAAACTCCCTGAGCACCTTTGGCATGTACTATCAAATTGTCCAACTCACGCAGGAACAACGTATTTGTACAGACACGATGCGGTCCTAAGAGTGCTTTACTATCATCTTTGTTGCTCTAATACGTTGTTTTTGACTCTGCTCTGCCGAACGCTCTGAAGGAGATAGAGTCAATTGTTGAAGACGAGGAGTCCTGAATTTACTAGAACTACAGGTTCTCCTCAATGGCCCCGTCCAACACACAAGACCTGACATCGTGCTCCTTGACAAACGTGACCGAACCATGTTCGTGATCGAATTCTCGGCCCCGGCCGACTACAGCATCGAAGGCAAGGGAACCGAGGAAAAGGAGAGGTACAAAGATCTCCGAAAACACCTGCAGTCGCATCATCAAGGTTATTCGGTCAAATCAACTGTTCTCATCATCGACGATCTTAGAGGTGCGACGCCTTCACTGGTTAATACCCTTTAAGCCATAACCGTGTGCCAAAAACATGTTGCGGTACTTGATGGATCGAAGCAAAGTGCAGTCATACTTGGGTTGCTCGGTGTCCTTAATGACAGTTGCTCCCAGGAGGACCCTGCGGTGGTTGTTCAAGCAAAGTTTCATTCATATGTAATAAATATTTCATAAGAAAAATAATTCTTATTTGGTCTCTGGGAAACATTTGCCATTGCAAAAACAAATGCCAATGAGCCTTTTTTTCGGTCAAGAGCAATGTATAATAAAACTCAATTTTATATACATTTACATGGTATGTATATGAATGCTGTTTTATTCTATACCAAAAAGTAAAGAGCAGATAAATATGCGGTTTTCAATTAGAAGTATCAAACGGTTATCATTTTATTACCTGAATAAGAACGGCATACTGTTTTATTGTGGATGTTTAATTTGATTTTTGGTTATTGAAACCCGGCCTGTTATTAGAGTTTTTACATATTCAGTCACGTTTGATGTCACATTGATAATGTTTTCGTATCAAAAATATTAGTTGTGTTTCAATTTCACTTGAAAACTCAGTGCACATTGTGGGATTTCCAGTATTTGATAAATAATGAGATAAAGATAAGAACCGATAAATTCTCTCATATGAACTGAATTTTGACGAACTGATATTCATATTCATATTTATTTAGAATGTTTTCACTTAGGGGAAAATCCAGATAATGAGCTCATTTTATCAGGTGCTATTTGAAAAATTCATGAAAACTTATTATTAGTTACAGCTGATCAACAACGATTGCAAATATGAATTCCAATCCATTTAAAATAAATTTGTATTGACCAGATAAACAAATGTCAGGGAACTAAAATAAGGTTATTATTATAGAAAAGTTTCATGATTCATGTGAAAAAACTTTCTGTTTCGAATTCTCGTGGAAAAATTTGGAATAAAGAAATGTTAAATGAAGGAACTGGAAACATTTTAGCACATCTTTTCTGAACCTCTCCAATTGCAGTATCATTCTTTCAATCTGCCCCTGGAAAGGCAAATTCTTGTTTCTTTTTCTTCATGTTATTTTCTACGATCAGAGAAAAAACTTGCGTCTTATTTGAATATAGAGTTTGATTAGATACATGTCGAAATGTATGAAATTCAGTGAACTTCTCTTGTGTGAGATAACTTATAATAGGAACATCAAAAAGCACACGTTCCAGTTCACAGATAAGATGGATTCTAGAAGCCTAGCTTTTCCGATACATATATAAAGCTTCCTTTTCTTGGGAATTATTGAGCAATCATCAGACTGTCACGTGACCTATTCTCTAAAATAAACCTACGCATGCACTGATAACTCGAATGAATTCTCCATAATGTATTATTTTCATGGGATATGCAGGAGAAATCTGAGAAGATAAAAAAACGTATAGAAGAAAATGAAGAGAGGATTAAGCTGTAATAGGAGGAGATTTTAATGGAAGAACAAGAATTAGGGTAGGAAGAGAAGGAGGAGAAGAGCGAAGAAGAAAATCTAAAGACAAGATACTGAATGGGGAAGGGATGAAATCGTTAAGGTGCTTAGAGGGAAGGGGATGGTTCATCATCAACGGTAATATAGATAGGGATGAAGAAGGTTAATAAACACGTTGGGGAGGTGAAAAGAAAACGGTCGTTGACTATGTAATAATAGACGACGAGGTAACGGAGAAGGTAAAGAAACTAGAGGTAAGAGGAAAAGAGCAATTGAAAGAGAAGCTGAAGGATGGTGAAATGGGGTAAGGAAATGTAAATGAAGAGATGGAAATAATGATCCGAGAAATGAAAAGGGTGTTAGAGGGAGTTAGAGGATGAGGAATGTGAAGAGAAAAAGAAGGAAATGAGAACAGATTAAGAAGATGGAGGAAAGGAAAAAGTAGTGGGGATGGATGTAGAAGAAAAAGAAGGAATATACCGAGATGTGTGATAAGAAAAAAGCGACAAAAAGAAGGAAAAGGGTAAACCGGGATATTGAGATTGTAGAATGGAAAAAGTATGTCATGGATCTGGTAGGAGTGGTAGAGAATAAAGTTATTTGAGGCGGAAGAGAGAGAAGGGAGAGACGACAAAGAGGATATAACTAGAGAAGAAATAATCAATGTTTCAGGAATAATGAGAGGATTTCAGAAATCTTTCCAGAGACAAAAAGCAGGGTACAAGTAGCTGATCAAGAAGGCGATAGTTTTTGCATGGTGTTAAGATGGGAAAAGTAAAGATATGTACACTGGTATATGCAGACATAGTAATGATGGTAGAAGATAAAGAGGGAAAGGCAGGTCTAATTACAAGGTTGGAGAACTACTCAGGTGAGAAGAAATTGAAACTGAATTTAGAAAAGACGAAGATAATGAGGTTTGGAAAAGGAGGGAGAAAAAAAAGTATGGACTGAGAGATTGAAGGGCGTGGAGATAGAAGTAAAAGAGTCTCAATATTTGGGATACACCTTGCAAACAAATGGAGGTCATAAGCCACATATAAGAGAAAGAATAACAAGAGCGGCTGAGATAATGAAGAAAGTATGGCGTATAGGAAAAAGAAGATTCAAGAAAGATTGGAAGAGGAGAATGTGGTTGTTTGATACCCTGGTATGGTTGGTTTTAGGATATGGAGCAGAAATATGGAGAAAGAAGAAAAGGGAAGAGATGGGAAAGTTACAGGAACGATGTGTGAGATGGTCTCCAGGAGTGGATTGGGGGACACCTGGATATATGGTGAAAGAGGAAACACAAAAGAATGAATCAATCATCAGAGCAGGGAAGAGGGCATGGAAATTTGAAGAAACGCTAAGGGAGGGAAGGGGGGGAGTTGGCCAAAGAATGTCTGAAGGAGGTGGAATGAAGAAGAGGTAGGGCGATTGTGTTAACGAAATGGGAAGGAGAAAGGCTTTCTTTACAGATGGACACATAGGAGAGGAAATTGAACCACTTTTTGAAGAATTAGAAGAAAAAGATAGGGAAAGTCAATTGATATGAATATGGGGAAGGATTAAGGAATGGAATTACAATAAATGGTATAAGATAATGTAAATGGAAGGACTCCCAAAGTTCTTGGAAGAGGAGTGGGGAGAAAAGAGATGGACAAGAATAGCGAGATTTAGTCATGTAGTCTCTGGGAACCGATTTCCCTTGCAATAACAAATGCGTAATCTAATGCGTATCTAAATTCAAGCTTCTACCGAAAATTCGAAATACTTTAAAATACGTATGTGTATATTTCATCTGTATATATGATTTCAGCAATTTAATTCGGTTAATATACTTCCACGCCGCTTTTATTTGGTTTTTATACAACTTCGAGTAGAATACGGTAGAATTTCATTGTTCTTTTCACCAAAGTAATAAAATTTTCTCTCAGAATCAGGTTGCTTTGATCTGAAGAGAAATGAGAAGTAAATTTGTCAGATTTGAAAAATCTTTCATCTTGTCTCTCCCATTATTATTCCATGCGTCATTTAGAACCACTTCATTTTGATGATGATATAACTGACATATGGAGAATCTGCTTGAAAAAAGTTATTCTTAATAGAAAGCATTTTTTTGCTTTCTATGAGTGCAAAATTTGTATAGACATAACGGAGTATTCATTTATGACAAAGGTAGGATCAAGATAATCAAAAAATGCAAAAACAGCCTTTTATAAAATGACTTTGATTCAATTACGTTCGCAGCTATATAAACTATTAAGTACTATATGACTAACAATTTTTTTGAATACCTCTTCACATTATAATCCTTCTTCAGCTCTGCCTTCTATTTCAAATTGAATTATGAATTCAACTATGATAGAGTAACATTTTGGAGCATATGAGAAGTTTCTCTTTATCAAAAAGTTGGAGACATTTTTATATATGCTCTCTAATTAATATTAGAAAATCCTCCACTTCAAAATGTATTTCCAAGACACCAATTTTTCTCAAAAACGAAAATTAGAATGTAAAGCATCTCAAGTAACCGGAATCTAGAAGTTTCAATTAAAAGTAAAAAATTGCAAGTGGTGAAAGTGTCCGTTGAATCCTTCGCCATGATTCCGAAAAATGGGAGCAATTTGTGGAGGTAATCCAAGCTTCGTTGTAACTCGTCCAACAGGGGTTCGAGTTTCCCAAGTTGCTTTTACAGAAATTGACTATACCTCGTTTGTTCCTGAAAGACAAAGCACCTATTTGATAATCCGCATCGTAATTTTGATTGATAATGAGTCCATTAGTGCCATCGGATTACGCGTGTCACAGTTGCACGTTCGTACGCTCGACTCTAATTATCTAATCCGCTTTCGCTTGTGGAGCACAGATTTAAACTACCATCAGACAGCACAGAATTTATTTGAGCGAACTTCAATACTCGCACGTGTATTCATTCCCCTTTCGGGAAAAGGGGAGTTTCCAACTTCCACGCAAAAGTTTCGAAACTGCACTTGAGGACTATGAAGTAAATTAACAGCACTTTCACCTTATATATATTTTCTACTAATTTAAGGACATCTCGATTTTTTAAAATATTTTCACTTTTAATTATCTGTTAAATATGACACGACCCCAACCCTTTGTTGAAAACTGAGACGAATTAAGGGGGGCACCCTACCTAGAATTTTCAAAAAATCTATTTTTTTTACTGTAATTAATAGATATACTATCCAAGAATTAAATCCCGAAGTTTGAAAGTGATACTGAGAATGGAACCGGCACTCGCGGACTCGCAACACATGGTCGTTTCGAGATTCTCGTGCGGTGGCGCCGGGTCCAAAATTTTAAACCGCGTTTTCTCGAAACCACTTTTTTTTAGTCGGTAATCACGATTGCGAACGAACCGCTGCACGTAGAAAGCTCTAAACCCATTCATTTTTCAGCTTCAAGTCACCGCTTTTGCTTAAAACTCTTACATCATGAAAAACTAATTGTTCAAACAATGTTTCAGTGGCAAATAACAAAAAAAATGCTGAAAATCCGACCTCATTTTCTTTTTGCAAGAAATTGGTAAAAAATTGTAATGTTTATTATCATTTGCGAATTTTAAGCATACAACACAACCCTTACCTACAAAACGGCGCATGCTGGGTGTGTTTCAGATGATTACTTTGGACTGGACCCTGATTACTGGAAAAAAAAACGTTTCCGGAGGGCCTTCACAAGATTGGTGCCACAGGCGCCATTTTGTCACATTTCAACATTTAAAAATTGGGAGAAATAGTTCAGACATTTATTTAAATGAACACGAAAAACAACTCCGCTGTCTCTTTTTTTTCTTCAAAAAAAAAAATTCCCAAAAACGACCATTTTTCGAGGTTCTAGGTAGGGTGCCCCCCTTAACTGATGATTTGCAGAAATATTTTATTCCTTATGGATATGCAGTACCGAAGTGTCTGGTCGTCCCGAATTTTGGGAGGACTAGCCTATTTTCGCCATTTGGCTAGTCATCCTGAAAATAATGGATTTAATATTAATGTTACTTCTTTCTGGTGGACAAAGAAAGAAAAAACACTGCTGGTCTTTGTTATACTTGGTATTTATATCTTTGCTTCATTGTTTGCTTAATTACCGTCATTTTCCGGCGATATAAAAGCTAGCAAAGGATCTCGCGCGCGTACGAGCTGGGAGAGTTGGACCTTCTGATTGGATCGCTGCTCCTCTCTTTCACTGCAATGCGTCGAAAATCTGTTGCGGGTTGATTCCGAGGAATTTAGCATTTCTGGGAATTCAGAACTGTAGCAAAATGTCCGACATGAAATCTCGATGACTATCAATCTAATTGAAATCGCAGTTCTCAATTACGACTACCATGAAACATTTTGGTCTCAATTATTTACAAGTACTACACTGAGAGAAAAAAAACGCAGTCCAGCAGCGTCTGGAACGTACTGGTTACTGTCGAAGGGTAAAAGTAATGAAACGGAGAGCTGTCAGCTTATTTTCTTGAACTGTTTTTTTGTTGTGACTCACTGTCAGTTTTTGTGTTAAACGTGAGTTCTCTATAGCAGCACCAATAAAGTTATGGCAGTCGTGGAATTAGATGGTAGAGTGAACGTCGTCACGCATAACATCTTTTAAAGTATAATCTATTTCATAAAAAACCTATTACATACCAGTTTTGCCCAAGAAGTATGTGACTTACAAAATGTTGTGTTCGTTATTTTGATTTTTTATTACATCTAGTGAGATATTTTCCAAAATTAATGAATAGAGTTTATTAAGGGGCTCTCTATAAATTACGTAACCCTCCTAAAGGGGCAGGGGGGTCCACCTCAATGTGAAACTTTGTGACACAAAAGGGGGGGGGGGGACGTTACAAATTTTAAATGTATCCATGTACCCTTGATCGATTCGAGTAATTCCGAATTTTTCAACCATGACCTTCAGTAATTGCACTACGAATTACGTAGCGCAATTACTGAAGGTCGCGGTTGAACATTCCGAAATTATAAAAAAGTTTGAAATTTGTGTAAAATGTTTCAAGTTTCAATTATGTAACGCAACTACTACAAGTTCAGGTTCGAAAGTATGGAATCACTGAAAATATTGCTTAATTTTCGTTATTTGTCACACAAAGTAATTGACAATAGTTTTAGAATTTTTTGTGTGATCCTTATAAATCAGAATCATATTACTCCAATTTTGAATGGATAAGTTGAAATTTTTTCAATATACTTGAAATTATAATTGAACGTTACAAAACTAACATTATTAATATAATTGCAAGCATCGAAAAATTCGAATTGCAGTGACTTTTTTAAATTTTTCTATCCGTTCAATTGCATATTAAATCTTCAGGATTCGGGATCAAAATTACTTGTTTCGAATTGTGATGGTTTTCTTCAATTTATTGGCTTAAAAATTGTAATTCTATAGTATTCTTCAAAAAAAGAATTTATACATTTCTCATGCCGATCAAGGGTACATGAATATATATCAATTTGTAACGTAACGTTCTTGCTCCTCCCCCTGGTGTCACAAACTGTCACATCGAGCTGGACCCCCTGCTCCCCTAGGAGGGTTACGTAATTTATAGACAGCTCTATATACATAGAGCACAACAATACTAGATGCAATAAAAAATCATCAATAACGAAATTAACATTTTGTAAGTAACATATTTCTTGGGCAAAACTGCAATGTAATAGGTTTTTTATGAAAGAGGTTATACTTCAAGAGAGTTTATACGTGACTACGTTCAACTCACCATCTAATTCCACGACTTCCATAACTTTATGAGTGCTGCTGTAGAGAACTCCCGTTCAACTTAAAAACTAAAAGTAAGTCACAACAGAAAAACAGTTCAAAGAAACTAGCAAAAGCACTGATTACTGAAGAAACATTAACAACAACACGATTCTCTTCGAGCATTTCTTCGCATGTTTACACTCGACACTGCTCAGCAGCGCGCGGGACAGGAAAAGCTGCTGGCAAGGCAGTGCTGTCAACTCTC
Organism: Neuroterus valhalla; assembly: GCA_011762715.2. Lineage (NCBI taxonomy): Eukaryota > Metazoa > Arthropoda > Insecta > Hymenoptera > Cynipidae > Neuroterus > Neuroterus valhalla. The sequence continues at coordinate 10,055 of WSXT02187019.1, read as the reverse complement.
CGTTTCAATAATGTCCCAAACATAGCTGAGTGCGTTCTGGACATGAATGGTTCCGGTCCAGTGCGCACTGAACTACGTCCAATTCAAACTTTTACCCTTGGACAGTAACCAGTGTGTTCCAGGCGCTGCTGGACTGCGTTTTATTCTCTCAGTGTAGAAGATTATGATCAATCTAATTTTATAATTAAAATCAGAAGAAACTGCAATCGTTGCCATAATATGGTATATAATAATGTTATAAATTTAATTTAAAATGCTTAGATTCCGAATACTTCAAGTAAAAATGTTGCATTTTGAACAAAATAGATCAATTTTCAACTGAATAGTTGGGTTTTCTACCCAAAAAAAAAAACATTCAACAAATTTTTTTAGTTTTCTATTGAAAAAGACTATCCCTATGAAAAATTTCATGGTTGATAATAATTTGCCCGGACAAGATATCAAAAAAAAAGACAAAATTTTCAACAAAACAGTTAGAAGCTCAACCAAAACAGAATAATTATTAACCAAACAGTAGCATTTCAATGCCACAAAGACGAATTTTCTACGGAACTGTTTAATTTCCAACAAACATATTAAGTTTTCAAACAAAAAAAAAGAATTCTTGTCCAAACAGTTGCATTTTCGACAAATAAACATGATTTTTTGAATCAGAAAAACGAATTCTCAACCAAGTAATAAAATGTTCCACTCAAGTAGTAAAATTTCGAACCCAAAAGGATCAATTATCAACAAAAACTGCTGAATTTCTAATGAAATAGGTTATTTTCAACCAAATAGAGGAATTTTCAATAAAATGTTGACTTGTAGATCGAAAAAGATTTCCCATTCAATAAAGAACAAAAATTTCGACGAATTTGTTTAATTTTCATGCCAAAAGAACAAACTTCTTACATAAAGTAGGTCAGATACCATCCCATTTTCAAGTCCTATAGGGGTGAAAGACAACGCTGTGACTGATCACAGAAAAAATATAGATCACACATTTTCCCCTTTTCCCAAGTCTGGTGGGGTTAGAAAGTCACCGCTGTGACTAGTCATAAAAAATCATTCAAGTTGTACTACTTCCCCTTTTCCCAAGTCTCGTGGGGGCGGAAAGTCACCGCTTTGACTAGTCATAAAAAATCATTCAAGTTGTACCACTTCCCCTTTTCCCAAGTCTCGTGGGGACGGAGAGTCACCGCTGTGATTAGTGATAAAAAATATTGTAAGTTGTGCCTCTTCCCCTTTTCCCAAGTCTCGTGGAGGCAGAAAGTCACCGCTGTGACTAGTGTTAAAAAATCATTCAAGTTGTACCACTCCCCCTTTTCCCAAGTCTCGTGGGGACGGGGAGTCACCGCTGTGACTAGTCATGAAAAATAATGTAATTTGTACCTCTTCCCCTTTTCCCAAGTCTCGTTGGAGCGGGGAGTCAACGCTGTGACTAGTCATAAAAAATGATGTAAGTTGTACCTCTTCCCCTTCTTTTAAGTCTCGTGGGGGCGGAAAGTCACCGCTGTGACTAGTGATGAAAAATAATGTGAGTCGTACCTCTTTTCCCAAGTCTAGTGAGGGCGGAAAGTCACCGCTGTGACTAGTCATGAGAAGTAATCTTAGTCGTACCCCTTCCCCTTTTCCCAAGTCTCGTGGGGGCAGGATTTTAATGTCATAAACCATAATTGCATTTTTAGAATTTCTTCCGGACGACTAGCCAACTTGTGAAAATAGACTTGTCTGCTCTTTTTTGTGCACTGGAGAGAGGGCAAATTCATAATAAATATAATATTTTCGGCATGACCAGTCGAATAACCAGCTAGTCGTCCCGAATTTCGGGACGACTAGCGAAAAGTAAAAAATATGGCTAGGCGTCCGGAAATTCGGGACGTGTAGACGCAGCCGCGAGCAGACTGTCCACGCGACCAGCAATTCTTTAAAAAGAAAGAACTCGAATGGATTTTCTTTATCAGCAGACATCCTCCTTTTCTCTCCATCTGCCGGGTATGTAAGATTTATTTTAATTATTATTTTATCAGTGAATTCGTTTAAAAGTAATTTGTCACATACCAGTCTCCTACATGCCCTTATGCTCTATAAATCTGCATAAGTGAGAAATTGAAAATTGTTACTGCTAAGTAGCAAGGCCCCGCTAAATATTAGAAAAATATTGAACTGTGCATTTGTGTAGAAGAAGAGATAACATATGAAAACAGCAGGACTCTGGCAGCTTCAAATAGAAAATAATCATAACCAATCAGCTTTTCAAGACTTGTACATATCCCTGACCCCTCAGTAATGATAATCAGCAATCTTATACAGTAAAAACCAAGTGCAATCTCCATCCCGATTTTAGGCAAAGTTTACCTGAAACAATATTACCTTCACATGAGTAAGATTTACCGAAACATCGGGTATGTTCACCATGTCAACTATATTGGATCTTTTCATGTTCGATCCATCTTCGCCCATTGGAATATTGCTTGCAACAAAATTTCACCTCTGTTCCCCCTGTGCCAGAAACAAACCCTCTCTCATTTAGCGAACCCCATTACAGCTGGCTCCAACTTTGCACGATGTTCCTAAATGAAAAATTAGTTGAGAAGGTATTATTTGGCACAGTTCTTCCTCTTAGTTTGAACCAGTGAAATTTCACTGGCTTTCAGTGAAATGCCAATGATTGAAATAGCGTGTATTCGGTCACTGATTAAATCAGTCACTTGATAATTGCTTATAAAAGTATTTGGATTACATGTTGATAACAGAAACGAAACACGAGGTACATACAAAGATCACAGAATAATAGATTTTTGGCCTTAACAAATAAGGAAGTTCAGAAGAATCAAACCGAATCTTTACCAGAAGTAACCCATTTTACAGGAGAAAAAACTATTGGGAATTTAAAGTTGCAATGCGAGACCTGATGGCCTTCTATAGTTAACTAACCAACATGGCTGCCTATGGGATACACGTATCACTGTTTACATGCGGGTTGTACTCAAATAACGTGATAATAATTAATTTTGTGGCAGAATAATCAGTTAGAAGTACATAAGAAGTTTACTAAGTTAATATAAATTCTGAAAAATGGATTTCTCTTGGAACCATAAAAAGAGAAACGATACTCGCAAAGGCAATGTGTGCTGTGTTGTCAATTGTGACTCCAAAAAAAATATCAACACTAATTTAGGTTTCCACCAAGTACCAAAATCTGGAAGTGGTACTGTTACAGTGAAAAATCTTGTTGAAGAAAGCATTGTTGTTGATAAACGTTCCGAATGAATAAAACGATTCAAGGTTCAAGATACTGATCAACAAATACTAGTTTGCTCTCTGAATTTCAGCGTTGATGATTATGTATTTCCTGATCGTTTTTTATACAGTTATTACGTGATTATCAAATAGAATTATTATCATGATCATTAAACAAAATCTATGGCTCGTTCCAGTTTTGCAAGTGCAGTCCATGACAGTGACAGACACTTGTTTATTTATCTCACTATTGTGATTATTATCACGAATTATCGCTCTTTCAACTTTGATCATGTTTCTGGAAGACGGAATTGCAACAGCATACTCACACAATGTTTTTAGAGAGAGCAGCAACAATTTTATCGCATTTAAATTATACTTTACTTGAATAAACATGTTAAGACTAATCCTGATCATATGCATGCCGAATACCATAGGTAGCCATGTTTGTTTTGATACAGCAGCGCCTCTTCGCCCGCGGTGGATGTTTTCTTTTTCATCTACCAAACCATTGAAATTTGAGGATGTGTCACTATTTTGATACTTAACTTTAAAATCTTCAGGAGTCAGAATTTCATTTCCAGGAAATTATCGGAATGGTACTTTTGATGAATAATTTGAAAAGTATTCAAATAAGAACCAAATGTAAGCGCTTTGGATATAATCAACTAATAGATCCAATCCACCGAATCAACCAGTAGAATATAATAACTGAAGAATCAGTGGTTCCGATGCTACTGATTCAATCCAGTGAGAACCATCCCGAAGTCCTTCTATAACATCTACTGATTCCCCAGTGAAAATGAAGAGAGTCACTGATTTCCCAGTAAGAACGGTAACTACTGATTGAAAAAATGGAAATTTCACTGGTTCAAATTAAGTAAGTAAACTTAGTAACTTGAAAACATGAGCTTCAACAGCGACCCCTTATATTTGAGGAATAATAATTTTTTCAAAAACACAAGGAAATCTATGAATATTTCAATAGATTGAACAGCTCTTCAAGTATATTTACAAACCCTTATGAAAGGTGTACTTTGGTAGAACTTATTATCAAAATAACCTCATTTACACCTTATAATAGAGGCTTATGAGCCATTTTTTGGGGATGGTCTGGATCCTCTTCTAGTGGAAATGAAGCTTTATGTCTCCACAAGAGCTAAATTTGGTATCAAAGAATGATTAAGGGAAACTGTTTGAGGAAAATGCCTTCTGGAAACTGTTAACAGATTCTGATGGCTTATCAGACAAAGATGAGCTTCAAAGTTGCTATTGTTTGGGAGTTTTGCCATTTGTGTCAGCTTTGAAGACATTTGACAATATTGTTGTAATGTGTTTTCTAATATAAGGAATTGCTCTTCTGGTAGAATTTCCAGAACTTGTAAAAATACTGAGAAATCATTTAGGGCATCAACCTTTAAAATGACACTTCAGGTAAACATGCAGTTTTTAAAATATGGAGCAGAATGTCTCAGAAGTTTAGGAGATGATGAAGCTTTAGGGTTGTGTTCCCAACAGCCAGGCGAGGCTCTCCATCAAGCTAGTTTTGGAAGAAGCATAAAATTATTCTTTTGATTAAAAACAGACAGTACTAAATGAATCCATTCAAAGCATTTTCAGCATTTTATTTCTTGCTCTTTCTAGAATAGAACCAAGGCTAACTATGATATCTTCTTGCTCAAAATCACATTTCTCCAGCTTAGGTCCAGAATATACTTTAAAAAACATATCTGTTGATCGATTCATTCACAGTTTACCCTGTGTTCCAAAAATAAAATATTAACGTCCAAGATGCAAATATAATTGCTTGAAAACTTTGACTCGACGAACAATCTATAATTAAAATATTTTTTTAGTGGTTTTCGGTAAAGGCAACTAAGATATCTGTTTGTTTGTCTGTATGTATGTATGTATGTATGTATGTATGTATGTATTTATGTATGTATGTATGTATTTATGTATGTACGTACGTATGTATGTATGTATGTATGTATGTATGTATGTATGTATGTATGTATGTATGTATATGTATGCAAGTATGTATGTAAGCATGTATGTGTGTGTATGTTTGTATGTATGCCTGTTTTTCTGTCTGTCGGTCGTCATAAGGCATGATAACTCTTCAAGGAATATCCTGATGTACTTCTAAATACAGGGGAAAAATTCTTCTTTCATGAAATCTTCTTTTTTTCAGGAAAGGCACATCCTTTTTGATACCAAAAATCTACGTTTGTGCAAAATTTGAATAATTATTATGCATTGTGTTTGGAAATAATTTTTCATACGGGAAATACTACATTTTGTAATAGAACTTCGACGAGCAGATGGTTCATATAAACCATTCCTCTATAATCCTGTTGAAGGTAATAAAAACCTTTGATAAGGTGATAACTACTCAGAATCATATCAATTGAACTTTATTACACCGCATGTTTGATTAATCGTTTTATGAAATGGCCAGGATAGTCGGAGAGTTAGTGAAACTCTGATCCGCTACACTAACTACCTGAAGCTGCTGCGCACTCCATGGAACAGCTGAAAGTTCTAGACAGATAGTGTAACTGCTTATTATTACACAATCCGTTAGCGCTTCATTCAAGTTCCAGAAATTTTATGAGACGTATCATCACACCACCTGGCTTCGACATCACAGTTCTTCCTATACATATTTTTATCTGAACTTGAATATACAATTTTATACGTGGTTGTCAATCGTTTTCCGTATTTTTATCTAACTCTAGATGATTAATATCTCTAGGATTACCTGTATTATACGCGCAATGGGACAGCTGAACTTTAAGGGGATCTATTTTAGTTATATAGGAGCGCATAAAAATTAAAAACTGAAAGATTTACGAAATATATTTAGGATTAATGAAGCAGAACATGAGGTTTATTAGGTTTCAATAATAAAAAATATAAATAAGATTATATGATCATTTTCAAACTGATAACGAGAAGAAGGTGGCTCTCACCACTTACAGCTTGCTTATAGTTTGGCTGCTCCCTTCAACTCTCATGCGTGCGCCCACGCCGAAATAACGCAAACTACAAACTACTTTACAAAATTATTTTACTTGTTTCCATAGTATGACTGACCTACGATTAACCTTTCCCTTCCCTTCTCTTATTCTTTCACCTACAAGTTACACTTTCAACGTACATGCTTTTTGAGTACGACTTTTATTTATCTATAACACTCAAGTTGAGAGTGGAACTTGTAAGTAAAAGAATGGGAGAAAGAAATGGAAAGGTGCATTGTAGGTCAGTTGTGTAATTAAAAGAAGTAAAATCATTTAGCACAGTGGTGTGAAATTCACATTGTTCCGTTGTTGCTAAAGTTTCACTTCAGACGTGCGTGGTTTTCACACGTACATTTATCTATTTAATACATTTGTTTCCAAGTTCTAAGATAGATTTGTAAAGATGATCTTATTTTTATTTGAAGGAATGTAAAATATTTCAGATCTGCAACCACACGAAGTACGTGGCAGCGACCAAGGTAGAAATGCGTCACTGGCTTGGTACCAGTACCTCGCCAGTACCGCACAAGGATTTCTGTACTTGCTCCTTGGTACAGGCCTAATACCAGATGGAAAAACAGCGTGGTATTGGCATTTCTGCTGAAGATAACTCAGCTGGGAGTTGACACTTCGTACTGGGGCAGTACTGCAGGACAGTACTACTATGCCTGTATCGAGAGTCTGGGCTGTTGCAGTACTGGCATTACTTCCAAAGGTAACACGGCTAGAGGTTGACGATCAGTACTGGGGGGCTACTGCAAATCATACTATTTATGTACCGGACGTATGTACTGACGTAGTACGAGTATTACTATCAAAGGTAACTCGGTTGGGAGTTTGCACTTGGTACTGTGGCGGCATTGCAGATGGAACTATTTCTGTACCGAAATTCTGTACTGGCGTTGGGGATAACATGAAATGTTAATTATGATAAATAATTATAATTATTGTAGCTTTGCTTCTCTTGGGAGGGTATATACTCTGAGCGAGGTCAGCCAACTGCGAAAAACGGGAACACACCGTCCGCGTCACGTCCAATGCGACTGTTTCTCGGTCTTCCATCATTCGATCAGGTCGATCAAGAGCTCATTTTATTTGTTATTCAATTGCCTATAACTTATTTATTGATGCCATTAAGATTGCTCTAATACTTTTTATTTTATTAATAAAACAACTAAAAAAGTGCGATTTTTCGGCTTTAAGCGTTAATAAAGTCATTTGACATATTATTTGCGAGTCAAGAACATAACTGGAATAAAGTTTGAAGTACCCCTTTCCTGAGGGCATAGTCGGTTTCCTGCAAAAAATTTTGGCACAACAATTTTCCTATTGCTTGGACTAAAGAGACGAATCACGTCAAGTGGGCAACCAAATTTCCAGCCTAAGCAAATCTTATAAAATGATTATATCAATCGGATCTTCACACTATCAGTAACGTATAAATGTTGGACTCTCGACAAAATAATTTGTTTAACTATTTCTTTTCGTGCAACAAACATTTATGACTTTGTTTTAATAATAATTCATTGCGCTCAAACTGTTGAATATTTTCCGACGAAAATTGGTACACATACTATTGAATGATAACTCTTTAAATAAAAATGATGCGATGGTCAATAAACAATTTTTCCATATTTTTAATTATATTTATAGAAACAATTGACATAATTATCAACTTCTCAATGCTCAAATCGACTAGATCTTTGGTGATACATGTAAAAACAAAATATGACGTGATTATAAGATTTCGAGTCATAAACTAGATGAACCTTGTAGAATTTAAGGACTTTGAGGCATAGCTGATTTCGAATTTGCCATGAGTTTTGTGAAATAAATTTGTTCAAACAATTTCTTTGAATAACTTATTGCTTATTTTAATTTTTTTTTGCAAAATCAATTCTAAAATCTAATTTTACCGGAAAAGACATGTCCGAAGCATTACATTTTATATTTAAAATACAATTTGTTACAACTAAATGACTTAATAACTAATTTTCCATACTTTATAATAAATCCTAATAAGGCTTTAAACGTCTACAAGAAAATGAATAATAATACAAATGCGACCCATGTTAACTGAAGGGTTTTCTCCTGCGCCAATTTCAAGTTTGCCATTAGTTTTGCAAAAAAAAATTTGTTGGAACGAATTCTTTTTTTTCTGCTTGTTTACTTTGTATTCATAGAGAATTGTATTTCTAAATAATAACTATTTTTATATCTCATTGTACCTATATAGACAAATGTGTTCTTAGTATTGGTTGAGTTGTTTCGGAATAGCCTGTTGAACCAAATAAATTTTTCGAAAAATTTATAGATTTTAAAGTTAGGTTATTTTTGCTATCTGGTCAGTTATATTTTATGTGACTTTTTCATTTAATAATTTTTTTTCTTTGTAATCATTTTTTCAACTCTTATATCTAGAACTTATAAATTAGGAACTTCAAACTCAGAGTAATTTTTTTCTTATTCTTCAATCAACACATCTTTTATTCACTGATATGGTTGTAAGAAATTGTATTTCAAATAGAAAATATACTGCTTTGGGCATAATTTCCCTAGAAGAATTAGATTTTAGAATTGATTTTGCAAAAAAATTGAAATGAGCAATCATTTATTTAAAGAAATTGTTTGAACCAATTTATTTCACAAAACTAATGGCAAATTCAAAATCAGCTATGCCTCAAAGTCTTTAAATTCTATAAGGTTTATCTAGCTTATGACTCGAAATCTCATAATCTCGACATATTTTGTTTGGGAAAGTTTAAACAAATTATTTTGGAAAGTTCATCTTCTTCAGTCTCTTCGAAATTCAATCACAAACATTTCTGGATGAATTGTCGTTCTTAAATAGTTTTTTACATGTATCACCAAAGATCTAGACGATTTGAAATTGAGATTGTTTTGTCGATTGTTTCTGGAAATGTTATTAAAAATATGGGAAAATTGTTTATCGACCATCGCAATATTTTTTATCTGAAAGAGTTGTCTTTCAATGGTATGTGTACCAATTTTTGTCAAAAAATATTCAACAGGTTGAGCTCAATGGATTATTATCAAAACAAAGTCATAAATGTTTGTTGCACGAAAAAAAAAAGTTAAACAAATTATCTTGTTGAAATTCCAACATTCATACGTTACTAATAGTGTGAAGATTCGATTGATATAATCATCTTATAAGATTTGCTTGGGCTGGAAGTTGGGGTGCCCACTTGACGTGATTCGTCTCTAAGGGAGACGAGTTGAAGCAATTCATTCATACATTTATGATGTTTCAACAAGTTTCCTTTATTCTAGAGCGTTGTGAACTAAAAAAATAGTAGATAAGGCGCATAAGGGCGAAAACGTATGAATTCAAACGAGCGTGAAGTTGGCTACATGAGGTCGCAGTGATCGCAGCTATGAGGTATCAAGAGTGGAGAGACAGCTCGAGGCCGAAGGTCGAGGGCTGTCACCACACTCAATAACACAAAGCTATGATCACTGGGACCGATCATGATCACGATCCCGCAAGTTTCCTTCACAAGTTTTCGACCCTTTGCGTGTATACTATTTTTCTCGAAAAAATATGGAAAATTGGCAGGCTAAGTAGCTCCGACTGGGGGATTAGGCACAACCAGCCCCCTGGCTCTTCCTATCCAGCTTTTGCTTTAGAAGTGTCATGAGAGTTGACCGCGGCCACGGTGGCGCTGATTGTTCATTGTCCCGAGATTCATTCAAATGCATGAGAAAGAACGTAAAAATTCAATTTTTATATAATAAAAAACATTTTATCGAAGTTTCTTCTGCAGTACGCTAATCAAGAAAGCT
>WSXT02187008.1:0-20361 GCA_011762715.2 Neuroterus valhalla | reverse complement strand
AGCAGGATTGCCCAACTAGGGCCACATTCTGCCACATGTGGGCCCGACCGGCACCACGCTGAAATTTCTGCACGGGTAATCAAATGAATAAATCTCTTTTTGATTCATAAAAAGAAGGCTGTCATTTTTCGTATTTTTTGGGTAAAATTTTTAATAGTCTAGGTTGAGTCAAGTCAATTCCCGGTTTTTAATTAAACTCTCAGTCATTTCTCGGCCAATAAAATTCCCGGTCAAGTCGCCACCCTGAATTATTATCAATTTTACTTTCAGTCGAAGAAACTACGTAGTAAGGGGGAGGGGGGGGGGGTATTGAACATTTCTACGCTTATCCACGGAAGGGGGGTCGAAAGTTGCCTAAAATTCGACTTCGTAGTTTATGGACGACCTCTATTGTTGAAAATTCGTCAATTTGTCTGAAAAATTCATCTGTTTTGTGGAACACGTCTGGAAATAATAATTCTACTGTTTCATTGCGATTTCACAGTTTTCGGTTCAAGATGGTATTACTTTTACCTTTTTTGTTTGGTATCTGTATTTGGAATAGAAAATCTATTTTTCAGGATTGGGAATTCCACGGCTTGCAGTTTGATTTTATAAATTAAGAAATTAGACTGCTTAGGTTAAAATCCATCCTTGCTGATTGTGAATAAAACTATTTTTTTTTTTTTTCATGTATTTTTTGAAAATTTTTCTTCATTGACAGATGATTGATCTCCTTGATAGAAATTCAACTTCGTCATTGAAAATTCAAATAACTCTTTTGAGAAAATTCATTTTATTATTCGTAAATTGCGTTCGTTGGTTAAAATTTCTTCAATTCTGTTCTGTAATGAAATTTTCTTAAACAAAAATGAAACTATTTCAATATTTCTAAGAAAATTATAATTCCTAGTTCAAAATCCTACAATGTTGTTAGAATTAATATTTTTTCTTCTGTAAATTCATATTTTTTCGGAAAAAGTAAATCACCTCAAATAAATATTATAAAGTTAACTCACTTCGTTGAAAAATCCACTTTATTGATTTAAGATCCATATCTTTGGGTAAAATTTTAAGATTCTTTTGAAAATTAACATTTTGTTCAAAATCCTTATTTGCGAGTTGAAAGTTCATTTGTTTTTTCAAGAATTCCTAATTTGGGAAAAAAAATCGTAAGTTTTGTTGAAATTGTGTAACATGTAGTTGAAGATTCATAAATTTGATGAACATTCAATTATTCAGTTTGAAGATAACTTCTTAACCGAAAACTCATATTCTTTAGATGATAATTGTACTGTTTTCTATTCAGCATTCATTTTTTTTTTTAGTTTGGAATTGATCTCTCCAAATAAAATTTCCTCTTTTACGATTTCATTCAACTATTTGACAAAAAATTGATTTTCATTGGTTATATGATTCAGCTATTACCTTGGAATTTTATATTCTGTTTAAATTCAACTGTCCCTGATTCAAAATGAAAATATTTATTTGGTTGTACATATTTTGTACAAAATTAATTGATTGATTTTTCTAAGTTCCAAACCTAACTCTTCGGTTAGGAATTTGAATGTTCTCTCTTCTCAAATTCGACTATTTCATCGAAATTTTTATTATTTTCTTCATAATTCAATATTTGATCAGAAATTCGTTTGTATTGTTAAAAATTCGTCGTTTGGGTTCGTAAATTCAGTTTCTCCTTTTTTCATCAAAACTTTGAAAAGGAATTTTATATCATATTTTATACAAGAAATTCATCTATTTGGTTGAACCTTGTTGTGAACTATATATTTTTGGGTGAGAAAATAACTTTCTGAATAAAAATTCGACTGTTGTCTGAGGAATTTGAGTTATTGGTCATAAGGTCAAACGCTCTTATAACCGAATGTTCTCTTTTTCTATTGGAAATACTACTGTTTCTTCGGAAAAAAATCTTCATGTTCAACAAGTTGGCTATAATTTTGGAAATTCGAATTTCCCTTTTGAATTTGATTTGTTACGATTAAAAATGAGAACCTTCATCTGGGTAAAATAACAACTATAGTATTTCCCGTAAAAAGTTCATCTTTTGTATTAAACATTCATTATTTTAGTTGAAAACCAACTGTTTGGTTACAAACTTTGATACTTCTTCTTTGAATTCAACTATTTGTTCAAAAATCCGAAAATTTTGTTGAAAATATAACTGTTTAGTTGAAAGTTTTTTTTCTGCGTGGAAGATGCCATTATTTTGTATACAATTTGAATTTTTTGTTGAAGGATAAATTTTTGGATAAGGATTCGACTGTTTTCTGAGGAACTTGAGTTTTTGGTCTAAAAGTTGTACGTTTTTAACCGAATTTTTATTTTTTAATAAGAGTTCTTCTGTTTCTTTGGAAAAAAATCTGGTTTGTCTAACAATTTGACTATTATGTTAACAATTCGTGTTTTTCTCTCAAATTTGATTGTTCAAGATTAAAAATGAAAACCTTTATTCGGTAATGATATCAACTATAGTATTTTCCATAAAAATTCATCTTTTTCATTGAACATTCATTATTATAGTTGCAAATCCAACTATTTGGTTACAAATTATATTACTTTTCCTTTGAATTCGACTCTCTAGTCGAAAATAAAGAATTTTAAATAAAATTCGACCATTTTGTTAAAAAATAACTCTTCGAATAAAAATTGCACTAATTTCTGAAGAATTTGAGTTTTCGGTGAGAAAGTTAAACGTTTTTTACCGAATTTTCTCTTTTTTTTTTAAATGCTACTCTTCATTCGGAAAATCTGATTTATTTAACAATTTGACTACTATGTTGAAAATTCCAATTTACGTCCTAAATTTGATTGTTTACGATTGAAAATAAAAAACCTTCAGCTGGTTGAAATAACAACTATAGTACTTTCCATAAAAAAAATCATCTTTTTCATCAAACATCCATTTTTTAGTTGCCAATCCAACTATTAGGTTACAAATTTATTACTGCTTCTCTGGATCCAACTATTTCTCGAAATAAAGATCTTTGGTAGAAAATTCGAATATTTAAAAAAAAATTCAACTGTTTAGTTGGAAAATTTCGTACTGAGTGGAAGATGCCATCAATTCTGTATGAAATTCTACTATTTTGTTGAAAAATAATTTTTGGAATAAAAATCCGACTGTTTTCTGAAGAATTTGAGTTCTTGGTCAGGAGGTTGAGCGCTTTTAACCAAATTTTCTCAGTTTTTAATAAAAATGTTACTGTTTCTTCGGAAAACGGAAGTTTTGTTCAACATTTGACTATTCTGCTAAAAATTCGTATTTTCTTCTTCAATTTGATTGTTCAAGTTTAAAAATAAAAACCTTTATTTCGTAATTATAAGAACTAAAGTATTGTCCGTAAAAATTGATCTTTTTCATTAAACATTGAATATTTTAAGTGCAAATCCAACTATTTTGTTACAAATTTGAATACTTTTATATTAAAAATGCTACTGTTTCTTCGACAAAAATCTGCTCTGTTTAAAAATTCGAATATCATGTTGAGAATTCGAATTTTTCTCTTGAATTTCATTGTTCACGGTTGAAAATAAAAACCTTATTTTGGGTAAAATAACAACTGTAGTATTTTCCGTGAGAATTAAATCTTCTGAAAAATATTGTTCCTGAAGATTTTGGAGATTCTATGGAAACCATTGGATTCAGGAATAAACTCATCCAATTTGCCCACAATTCAAAAATAGAAAAATACGAATATGAAATATAAGTCTTCACATAACAATGGTCTCCTTTCTTTCTCCAGAGTTCTCTCACCATTCCAAATTTCGAATAGCATTTTTCAAATTGCAATAAACCTTCCAAACCCATATAAACCCCAAATGTGTTGCAACCCTAAAAACGAATTTTAAAATTCCCAAACAATACAACCAACTCATAAAAGTTTGCACAAAATTTTAACAGCCAAGTGCTAATAAACCCGAAATAAAAAAAACCGCAAACGTGACCGAAAACTCGAAATAAGTCTCAAGAATGGATAGTCCCATGAAATATTTTACGGCCATGAATGTTGGCTGGATGAGGGTTCGCAAAATGGAGAAGAGTTGTAAAGCGGAAGAGAGAGAAGCTAGAAAGAAAGAGAAAGAAGAGACGAGACGAAATACCGGGCGAAGCACCATGGACGATGCGATCAGTCCCCTCTTTTGGGTCTCACTCGCTCTTTCCTCTCCAGGCCTCTCTCCCTCTTCCTCTTTGGGACTCGCACACAGTGAGCAGGCGAGCTCGAGTCTTTGGCCTCCCCACCGCCCGCGGGGCCGGTGTGCTCCAACTCAATTTCTCCTCTTTTGGTACTATACCCAACTTCAGCTGCAACTGCAGTCCATTCCCACTCCGGGCCCCGAAGTGCCCCCCACTCCGCCTCTGGGGTCCTACGGCCATTGATCCCGACCTTCACGCGCCGCGCCGAACGAGCGCGATTGCCGAATAGAACCCGAACCGAACCGAACCTGCCGCAACTTGGTTCGCAGTTCCCCCCACCTCCGAAGTACCAGAGTTGTTCGGTATCTGAGCCACTGCCCTGCGGCCCTGGCCGTTCATCCTGTCCCCCACCAAACTTTCCTAGAGCCAGTTGCTTCTCTTTTTTTTATCTAGCTCTCCTCATTCCATCACTTGCTGCTTGATTCGCGTACGAAAAAAGGAACAAGGATTGGAGGGAAAAAAGAGAGGAAGGGCAGAATTCTCTTTCGTTCAAAAATAACCTTCTGGGAACGCACGAGTGAACGAAGAAGGAGAATTTTAAGATTGTTTTTTTTGTTTACTTTTTTGCTGCAGGGTATCGAGAGTCCTCTGAATTGTTGCTGGTGATCGAAAGAGGTCTTGACGTTGTTGGGATAGGTCCTCGGAGAAACTGGTGTGACGGAATGTATCATTATTTCGTTGGCTGTAAATGAATACAAAAAATTAATTTGCAGCAGAACATTTTCAAACTTTTTGAAGTACTCTGGTGCTGTTTCTGGAGCGCACGTGTACGATTTGAATCTTTGTTGAGTTTGAGACCTTTCTGATAAATGTGTTTCAAAAAAATTATTTTGACTGCGAAATTTCTCTTGTGTAGTTTAGTGCCTTAGATTATTATAAACTTTGTCGTAGATCGTTTTTTTCCATTCATTTCAGAGCAAAGATGAATTGGCAACAAAACAGGCAAATCATGAACAAAAACAGATAATTTTCGTGAAAAAAAGTTTCGATTTCAACAATAAAGATGAATTATCGACGTATATGATGATTCCTTAACAAAACGATTGATTTTAGCCGAGATAATGCATTTTTTACGAGAAATTTAAATTTTACACTAAGAAAGTGAAACTTTGAAATGATTACATGAATTTTTGACCCGATAGTTTAATTTTCTACCAACAAAACAGAAAAAAATAATATTTTAAAATGAACAAATAAATCTTCCATCTGAAAAAGACTATTCCTAACCACAAATGGAATAGTCGAATTTGAACATAGAAAAATCAATGTCTGAACGGAAAAGGAACACATTTCTAAGAAGATGGTTTTTCCCATTTGTGTTATTTATTTCACAATTCTGAGGTATGAATTACAAAAGACAAAGTTCACTTTCAAACAAATAGTTAAATTTCCAATCTTAGAAGACGAATTCCGAAAAGAACAGATTTTCACAAAAAAGTGAATTTTTAACAATAAAGCAAAACATTTAACTGAGCAGTTCAATTTTTAAGGAAAAGAATCAAACCTGAACAAAAAAAAAGGATTCCAGATAGAGCAGTGAAATCCTTTACTATACCTACAATATTTTACCTCAATTATCGAATAATGTTGAAAATATTTGAATAGTTCCACTTTTCTTTAAAAAGTAAATTTTTAACAGAAACAAGACAAATTTACAAGATCATTTCAACCGAAGGAATGAATTGCGGAATGTTTAGGAAAAAATGCTAATTTTACCACAAGAAATTTGAATTCTGGAACCGCGAGTACAAATTCCCAAAAAAATTGAATTTGTAACAAAATAATTGAATTTTCAAACCAAAAAATGAGATTTCCCATAAAAAAAGTAGAATTTCCAACAAAAAGGAATGATTTCTCAGAAAAACACTTGAGTTTCCAAAAATACGTATAAATTTCTATCCAAATGATAACATTTCAACCAAAGAGGATGCGCTTTTAGCCAGAAGGGTGCATTTATTACAAAACAAAATTATTTTCTAACGAAACAAGCGAATCCCAAAAAAAAATACATAAATTCGTAACCAAATGGTTGAATTTCATACCCAAGAAAGGAACTTTGAGAGAAAGTTACAATAATTTTTCGAATAAATGAATAAATTTCCATCAATAAAAAGAAAATTTATGAACAAAAATGGAATAGCAGGATTTAAATTTGAACAATAATTTTCATATGCAATAACCGAATTCTCAACAAAATATACACAATGAATTTTCGACCTATCAAAATAGAAATATTTTTAACAATGCAATTGTATTACCAAATAAAAAATGATATTTCTACCAAGTATTTGTATTTGCAACTGAATAATCTAATTCCCCGTTCAAAAATACATCTTTGACAGAAACGAAACGAATTTCCCTAAAATTGTTGAATTTTTGACTAGATGGATAGACTCAAATCAAAATGAGGAATTTTTCAACCAGAAAAATTAGTATTTCAAAAAAAATTCAACCTTCAACAAGGCAGTTTAATTTCAAACAATATTTGAGGGAGAATGCAAATTATAACCAGATATAAGAAGTTTTTAGAGAAAACCCCGATTTTTTACACCAAACATCCGCAATTGAAACGGAAAAGAATAAGTTCCTAACATCATTTTTGAATTTTTAACAAAATTTTGAAATTTTCAACCATATGATGAAAATCCAACCAAAAAAGATTAATTCTTCAAAATAAGTATGAAAGCAGACTTTTCAGCTGAAGAGATAGAATTTTAACTAAAATAATGGATCATCAGGAGAAAATCCTTGAATGTTTAGTTGAAAAAATTATTTTGCAAAAACAGGAATCCTGAAAATTAGTTTATTCATAAAAAAAGTTTATCTTCAACTCAAGGGAACAAACAATCAACTTTCAAACAAGAAGAAAGACCTCAATTAAATTGTTAGATTTTCAACCGTAAACATCAATTTCATATCAAAAGGCGGACTAGGACGAAAATAAATTAATTTTCAACCAAAAGTTGAATATCAGAATTATTATTTTAAAGAAACAAAATTTCAGTGAAATAATTCCTTAAAGAATGGAAGGGTTTCCTGTCAAAACTGTTCAAAAAAATTCAAACTCTGAAATTACATTCCTCTTCTCCTTCGATAGTTTTTACACATTTCAGAAAAATCGAAATTCCAGGTTAGAACCAAAATTCTTATCTCTTCATAGGGTTCTATAAATTTCGTGAACGTTGCAGTTTACTTCTTTAGGGCTGACATTGAACTCTTAAAACAGCCTAGAAGAACAAATTTCTTCAGAATGAATCAATGCAAAGGCATTAAATCCATTGACAAAGATTTTAATATTTGTTAAAGAACAGTTCGCTCCAATCAGAAATTGTTTTTTTTTTTTACAAATAGTAGGATTATCAACAAAAGAGTGTTTTCTGGAGCGAAAAATTGATTTATCTACCAAAATAGTTGAATCTTTAACCCAAAAAAACAAATTTTCAGTGAAACAATTCCTCAAAGAATGGAAGGATTTTCTATCGAAACTGTTACATTTCAAACAAATTAATTGTATTTTTGGAGAAATAATTGAATTTCTAAATAAAAATAAGATAATTTTCTGAGCAATAAAAGTTGGGTATCCACTTAGTGAGACAAATTTTTAACTCGAGCGATGGATCATTGACTCAAAAGATTACACTTTCAGTAAAAAAAATCAGTCTAAAAAAATTCAAACTCTGAGATAATTTTCCTTCCCTCTTCAATACCTTTCCACACATTAAAAAAAATCGAAATTCCAGGTTGGGACCAAAATTCCTATTTCTTCATAGGGTTCCATAAATTTCCTGAACATTGCAATTTACTTCTTTAGGGCTGACATTGAACTCTCAGAACAACCTGAAAAAACTAATTTCTTTATAATGAATCAATGCAAAGGCATTAAATCCTTTGATAAAGATCTGAATATTTGTTGAAAAACAGTTGAATTCAATCAGAAATTGTTTTTTTACAAATAGAAGGATTATCAACAAAAGATTGTTTTCTGGAGCGAACAATTGATTTATCTACCAAAACAGTTGAATCTTTAACCCAAAAAACAAATTTTCAGCAAAACAATTCCTCAAAGAATGGAAGGATTTTCTATCGAAACTGTTACATTTCAAACAAATTATTTGGATTTTTGGGGAAATAATTACATTTTGAAATAAAAATAACATGATTTTTTTAGCAATAATAGTTGGGTTTCCAATCGGTGGGACAAATTTCTCAAGTGATGGATCATTGATTCGAATGATTACATTTTTAGTGGAGGAACTAACAGTTGAAAAAAATATTCTTACTCTGAAATTACGTTCCTTTTCCTTTTCAATAGTTCCAAACATTTCAGAAAAATAGAAATCCCAGGTTAGAAACAAAATTCCTATTTCTCCATGTTAGTCTATTCATATCGTGAACATTGCAGTTTACTTCTTGAGGTCTGACTTCAAACTTTCGAAACAACCTATAACAACGAATTTTTTTAGAATGAGTCCATGCAGAAGCATTAAATATATTGATGAAGATTTGAACGATTGTTAAAAAACAGTTGAATTCAGTCAGAAATCGGTTTTCTACAAATAGTAGAATTTTCAACAAAAGAGTGTTTTCTAGAGCAGATAATTGATTTATCTACCAAAATAGTTGAAAATTCTTCCCACACAAACAAATTTCCGGTGAAACACTTCCCTGAAGAATGGAACGAGTTTCTATTAGAGCTATTTTATTTGAAACAAATTATTTCAATTTTTAGAGAAATATTTGAATTCCCAAACAAAGAAGATGATTTTTCTAGCAAAATTAGTTGGGTTTTCAATCAGTGAGACAAATTTTAAACCTAAGTGATGAATCATGGACTCGAATGGGTACACTTTTAGTAAAAAAAATTGTAACTTTTCACGCATTTCAGAAAAATCGGAATTTTAGGTTGCAACTAAAATTTTCCAAAGGGGTCCATAAACTTCGTGAACAGTGCAGTTTTCTTCTTCAGGGCTAGCCTTCAACTCTGAAAACAACATAAAACAACTAATTCCATTAGAATGAATCAACGCGGAGGCATTCAATCTATTGACAAATATTTGAAAATTTTCCAAAAAACAGTTGAATTCAAACAGAAATCGGTTTTTCTACGAATAGGAGAGCTAACACTAGATAACTTCTCCACCATTTGGTCGTTAGCTACTTCAGAAATATCTTTGTGATCAATTCTGAACATTTGGCTATGGTAATCACAAATTTTCAGAAAAGTGACATTCAATCCACTTTTTTCTTCATCAACCTTGCCTGTAAGACTCCAGTAGCGATATTCGACTTTTTTGTGCTAACTTCTCTCTTGATATGTCAAAAATCCCATTCTAAAATTTGTGCACTTATCGGAATCGCAAAAACGGCTTAAACTTCTCATCGTCAGCATTGCTGAACGAACCTTTTCAGCCACCTGATGCACTTGAGGGTGACATTGGAAGTCTTAGCTCGAAATGCTTCCTTTCCAATATCACCAGACATTTACTTGAAAGGTTCAGGGTCAATAGTGCTTTTAATAATGCAAAAACACTTTCCTGGACTGCTTTCACAAGATTTTCCAGATTATCGACCAGGTATACGCTCTAAGTCGAACGTTCCGCTGAATACTTGTTACGCAGCTGAAAAGTCTCACGCGTCCGAGTGAAATGTAAGTGTCGAAAAAAGGCAGTTTTAAGTTTACCTGTATTTCTTGACCTCATGGATTTTTATCGCTTAAGTATGGAGAATATTTCCAAAATTCAATAAAGGATTAGTTATCCAGGCCGCATCAGGCCACTCCAATTCTTACTGTGTTGCACACGGGAAGGTGTCTCCAATAAAGTGGCGTTGGAATTTTCTGCCCTAGCTTGCCCGTCTTCTTTTAGGAACGATTTCTTTGAGGCTTCTGGTGCACCGTTTCACGTGCCTGGCGCGGTGAATAGCGAGGGGCTCGTCGCATGGGTGATACGGGGAATAGGAGGGAAATCAATTTCCATTGATTTCCGGAAATTTATGGAAATTTTTCGAATATATTTTAAGGGAATTTATGGTTAGGTACCTTGATAACCTGTAAAATTGGTATAAGTTACCGAAAATTTTCATGAATTTCTGGAAATTCCAAAAATATTTCCGAGGTAATTTATGGTGAGTTACCATATTTTCTTGTGAAATTACCCTAAACGACCCAAAATTCCCAGAAACTTCCGGAAATTTAGAGAAAAATTTAAATCGAATTTTGAAAAAGAATATCATTTTTCAATAAGCGACCCCAAAAACGTAAATTAAAGTTGATTTGACTTGGCAATATGACTTGGTTCCTTTGTTTAAGTAGATTACAACAGGCTGAAGACTAATTCCAACTCCAAAACTTCCAAAATATTTAATTTGTAGTCCGTATTTTCTGGCATAACTCTGAAAAATCTATGTATATTAGAGCATCCTCTTCATTAATGTTTTTCTGCCTAATATTTCTTGTACTCAATTCGTAGACAATGTTTCTTCCATGACCAAAAAATCATCTAAATCCTCTTGCGGTTTTCCTTTGAGTTGTCGTAGCTGACCGATCAACATCTGTTCCAGGCATTTTCCTAATTGACGTAGTATTTTTGCTTTGGGGTCTAAGGGATCTTATATTTCAGCTTTTCACTTCTAGGAATGCAACACAGTAAAAACAGAGTAAAAATAAAACACTCATTTAAAGGTACCATTTATCTGCAACGAAAATTAGCGTTGGTAGTGTTCATTTTACCAAGTTAAGCAGGTGTGATTCGATGACCACTTGGAGTACGGAGTTTTATTTTGAAAACTTTGTCGATCATACGCCATAGTCCGTAGAAAATGCAAGGAGCGTTAAATTCAGCTTATAGTATTGAGCCACAACTCTATACATACAGGTAGCCTGCATGCATGCAAATTAGTCGATCTTCTCACGTAATATATTATGACCACTGATCTGTATTATACCCTGAATAGAAGATGACCATGTTAACATAGTTAGGCGACTCAAGAAAATTCTCTAATTCAAGGCTTCAACTCGGTCCTCCACTGTCTAAGCCTCTAAGGTATTGTACAGATCAGGCCCGCATTTTTGACGTCATCCACTAACCCGGGTATAATACAGATCAGTGTCTGAGGTTCCTCTATTAAGTAGGAATAATCAAGCCGCCATCTTGTTTCCTTGATTATGCTATGAATATACCATCCATACTTCAAAGACCATGGCGTAAACTCAAAATAGCAGCTGTCATAAGTACCCCACATAGTTGGCTTATCGTATCCAAAGTGACAAGGTAAATGGAACACCGTTCATATTCTACCTGCAACAAAATTCACTCCCAAGTTTTTACTGTGAAGGCTTTGTTGTCATCAAACTCTTTGTAAGGAGGAATTTCGTAGATACACTTTTGCCACTATCTGGATAAACAGGTTTCACAGTAGCGATCGTATCACATATCATCCAGCAGCTTCTGATGGCTGTTATCTATTATCTTCGCTCCGTTCAACGTAGACAGCTTCAAATATATATGAGCGTGGATAATACACTGACGAATAGTGTCGCGATCATCCACTCTTTGCCTGACTACCCGAGAAGGTCGAAAACGACAAAACTCTTGACAACTTATTTTAAAAGTTGTTGATGATTTCTTTTTTCCGAGGAGGCATCTCTAACTATCAGATCCCCTGGAAATCATTAGTTTGATAGTCCCCTGGCAGTTTCATCAGTACCTGACTCATTTTGTGACAAGAGACTGACGCCACGCAGTGGAGCCAAATGAAAAAACGATGTTCAAAATAACCTGTAGCTCACGATTCTTCATACATTTTCAATTTTTTTTTACTTCAGTATTGAATTCTTAAGAAATCTGTCGAGGCCTGTTTTTATATTTTTCTTCGTTCAAATTTGTATAGAGCTGCAAATAGCGAAAAAAAATGTTGATTTTTTACATTTTCCACATTCTCATCGGAGAAGGTATTAGATTTGTGTGGAACTTGATCCCCCCCCCCCGTTTTTGTCAAAAGTACACGTTTCGAGACCCCCTAAACCCGAAAAACAGGTTTTTATAGATGTGTCTGTATGTCTGTCTGTTAGCACGATAACTTTCGAAAAAACTGGTCGATTTGATTGGCCTTTAGTACGCTCTTTCAGTGTCAGAAACTGAAGATCGAGTTCGTTGACCAGCCATTTTAGATCAAAAATGAAAAATTTTTGAGACCAGAGTTACGGCATTTACAAAATTCGGAAATATGAACAAAAATGAGAATTTTTAGCTAAAAAACGGGAGATATGAAAAAAAGCATAGAAAAAAAATGTTTCTTTTTGGAAGACCTACAAGATGAACTTCACAATTTTTGGAATTTTCCCAAAAAATCGAAAATTCCAATTTTGATCGCACAAAAAATAATGGAAAATAATCTGCGAACTCGATAACTTTCGAAAGAATGATCATATTCAATCGTGCTTTTGCATTCATCTCAAGGAACCGATAATACAAGTCGAGTTCGTTAACCAGCTGTTTTGGATATAAAATGAAAGAGGGGGAGCATTTTGAAAAATTTCTTGGACTTTTTTTTCCAAGACTCAAAAATTTGAAGAACGGTTTCTTGTAGTGGGTAAAAAGTGAAACAATTTTTCCTCATGTTTTTTCTTGATGGAAACGAAATTGTCAGAGTTGTGGCATTTTTAAAATTCAAAAATATAAACGAAAATAAAAATTTTAACCAAATAACGCAAGATTGAAAAGAAAGCCAAAGATAAAAAATGTTTTTTTTTGGGAGCCCTACAAGATCATGAATACAGCTCTTTGAATTCCCTCAAAAAATCGAAAATTCCTATTTCGATGCCACGAAAAATAATGAAAAATAATCTGTGAACCTCATAACTTTCGAAAGAATGATCATATTCGATCGTGCTTTGGCATCCATCTTGAGGGACCAAGAGTTGTGGCATTTTCAAAATTCAAAAATTTAAACGAAAATGAGAATTTCCAGCCAAACAACGCAAGATATGGAAAAAAGTTTGGAGAAAAAGATGTCTCTTTTTTGTAGCTCTCCAGGATGATCCTTACAACTCCTTGAGTTTTCTGCGGTCGGCGAAAGAAGAAAAAAATTTGTTGATGTTTTAATTTATCCGTTATAAACAAATTTTTTAACGAATAGCCAGTATGATGGATTAGGTTTTTGTGAAGTACATTCATGCATCGAATTCGCTCTTTGGAGCAAGGTAAAATGTGATCATGAAAATGTGATATCCGATACACTTTGTTAAATTTATTAACAATTATTATAAACAAATGCATGGTTTGAAAAGTTTTAGACAGAAACGAACAGAATTTTCTTCCGAATATTTTTGAATTTCATTGCCGGTGATATTTCTTAATGTATTTCTGTCATCTTATATAATCTGTTTCATTTATTAACAATAATAATGAACAAATGCATGATTCAAACAGTTTTAGGCAGGAACGAACCGAATCGTCTTCCGATTGTCGTCTGATCTCATTGCCCATGATACACATTGATGTGTTTTCCTCATCCCATATAATTTGTTAAATTAATCAACAAATCTTATGAACAAATTCATGATTCAAACAGTTTTAGGCAGAAAAGAACCGAACTTTCTTTCGATCGTCTTTGAATCTCATTTCCCGTGATACACCTTGATGTATTTTTGCCTCCCGATATAATCTGTTTCTTTTTTTTAACAATAAATATAAACAAAAGCACGGTTTGAACGGTTTCAGGCAGAAATGACCCGAATTTTCTTCGGGTTGTCTTCGAATCGCATTGCCTATGATATACGTTGATGTATTTTTCTCACCTGATATGATTTGTTGAATTTATCAACAATCAATAAAAACAAATGCATAGTTTGAACAGTTTTAGGCAGAAGCGAACCAAAATTTCTTCCGGATGTCTTTGGATATCATTGCCTGTGATGCTCATTGATATTTCTCGACTCGAAATATCATTCAATATTTTTTTAAACGAATCATTCGAAAAAAAATTCCATTATGGACATCTCGAGTTCTTGATTGTAGAATAAATCGTTCTTAAAATGAGGACCGAAAGCATGAAATTTCCATAATGGAAATTTTCGTCGGATGATTTGTTAATAAAAATACTGAAAGGTATTTTGAGTCGAAAAATATCAATGAGCACTCCTTGCAATGATATTCAAAGACGACCGGGAGAAAATACGGTTCGTTTCTGCTAGAAACTTTTTGAATCATGCATTGGTTTATAATATTTGTTGATAAATATGATAAATTATATCAGATGAGAAAATACATCAATGTGTATCACGGGCAATGAGATTCAAAGACAATCGAAAGAAAGCTCGGTTTTTTTCTAACTAAAACTGATTAAATCACGCATTTGTTTATAAGGTTTGTTGATAAACTCAACAAATTATATCGGATGAGGGAAATACATCAATGTGTATCATAGGCAATGAGATTAGAAGACAATCGGAAGAAGATTCGGTTCGTTCCTGCCTAAAACTGTTTAAATCACGCATCTGTTTATTATTATTGTCAATAAATGAAACAGATTATATAAGTTGACAGAAATACATCAAGAAGTATCACAGGCAATGAAATTCGAAGACAATCGGAAGAAAATCCTCTTCGCTTCTGTCTGAAACTTTTAAAATCATGCATTTGTTTATAATAATTGTTGATGAAATAACCAAATTGAATCAGATGAGAAAAATATATACATGTGTATCACAGACAATGAGATTCGAAGACATTCGGAAGAAGATTCGGTTCGTTTCTATCTGGAAGTGTTAAAATCATGCATTTTTTATATTAATTGTTAATAAATTTAACAAATTATATCGGATACCACATTTTCATGTTCACATTTCTCCTCATGGCTCTAAACGATCGATTCCGATGCATTAATGTAATTCACAAAAACATAATCCACCATACTGGCTATTTGTTGCTAAAATTTGTTTTTAACAAATAACTTGACATATCAACAAATTTTGGGCGATTGCAGTATGAATGATATGTTTCATTGAATTCATTGTGGAATCTTCAAGTTACATTCTGATCTCCGGTAAGTTACACGGCAGGGGACTGATTTTTGATGCACTTAGAAGAAGAATAAACAATAGGTATTCTTGATTTTAACAATGAACGCAGTTGTTTGATAAGAACAACTGATAAACTTCAATTTTTAATAAAAATTAACGAGGACAAGCTTTATTTTATATGTTACAATCTACAAGCTCCGCATGGAAAATAAAGGACAGTCAAGAATGAATAAGACCTCGAGAAGAAAATTCGTGCGTGAAGCGTGTTTTTGTGGGATGCCAGCTTGGTGCATCGGCCTAAGGAGGAGAGGAATAAGCGAGTGCAGAAAAGAGAGAAAGAAAGGTAATTTCGAATAAGGTATAGTGGTAGAGGAAGGAGCAAGAGCGCACGGACCCGTCGCGTCACACACAATGCGTGCTCCGTGCAATGAACGAGCCTGCTGTTATGTTAGTAGTGGGGGAAACACGTCTAACGACACGATAGAGGGAGTTTGGCGGATCAGGGGAGGGGAGGAAGGAAATCGTGTCAGGAGCCGAGTTGGAATTTAGGGTAGGTCAGGACACCTATCTTCCCTCTATTTTGCCCCTTTCTCCTCTTTCTTCTCATCCCCTCTCCCATACAATAACCACAACTCACTCTCACTCTCTTTATAAAGCAAATTGGTGGTGAGCGTGTCCTAATTCGGCCGTCCCTGATCTTCTCTTGACCATATCCAAGGAGACATTCAACTGGGTTATCAGTTTCGAGCTTTTTTTGATTCCGGTTTCTTTCTGATACTGCAAATCGATATTATTGCATTTTCAACAAAATTTTGAACTTTCAATCACGAAAGTTTTCTCAATCTTAATGTACCATTTCACCTAACATTATGCTTCTATGCGACTTCTGCATCCTTTTTCTTCATTTTCTTACTGCAGCTTCCTATCCTCTCTCCTCCACACTCCCTGTTCCTCTTTCTTTCACTTCTCTATTTTTTCCAACTTCGTCCATTTTTCTACCATTCCCTCTCCTCTGAAATTTCTTCAACACTCTCTTACAAATCTTTCCTCTTCCTTTTCTTCGCATACAACCATTCTATACATGCTCGCATGTCTCTTCCACTCATTCGCATACTCTGCCATTTCTCTTTTCATCCTCCTCCCAATACATTGCTTGCTTTACTTCATTTCCAAATCTTTATTCATCATTCTCACTATTCTCCCCCATCTCCCTTGCTCATCCTCTTTCCAGATATTTTGGTAATCCTTCCATTTTTATTACTTCAAACCATTTATTGTATTATTATTTCCTATCCTCTGTCATCTGTCTATTACTTGCATCTCTCCATCTCTTTTTTCAGTTTCTCGAACCCTACAGGACTTTCTACCCTCATTTAAGTTCCCCCCGTTGATTCTACTCCCCTCTTTCCACTTTCTTCTACTTCTTCATAACACTTTTTTTCTTACTCTCCTTTTATTCCCTCTTTTCTTTCAATTTTCATGCTCTCTTCCCTGCGTTTGTTAACAAATTATCCCTTCAAGACTCTCCCCTTACCATTGCCTGGCAGTCTCCATCCTTCCTTCAATTTTCACCATCCTTCCTCCAATGTTCACCTAATATATCTATCATGCATTTTCTACCTTCTTCCTTACCTCTCATTCCCATCCCTTTGCCCCATAGCCTATTACTGGCTATGCCAGCTTATCAAACAATCTCTTATGCATTCCATTATTTCCTTCTCCTTCTTTTCCCAATTCCCTATTTCTGATTTATACTCCCACGATTTTTTCAATCCTTTCCCTAATATATGCTCCATGCTACCTTTTCTCGTTCTCGATAAAACCCAATTCTGGAATTCCTTTACCTCCTCTTACTTCTCACCTCTCAATCTCTCTGCCCATTTTTCTTTCGCCCCCTCCCCCCTCCCTAAATCTCATAACCTTTGTTTTATCTGTAATAGGCCATGGTTTTTTACTATCTAGTTGTTCTTCTAATCTCTTGATTAAACCCGTAGTTGATTCCTCAACATCTGCTAAGAGCACTATATGATTTGCATATAGGAGTGTGTATATTTTTCCTTCGCCTAGCCTTACTCCTCCCTAAACTATTAGTATCACTATCTCATCTCTCAATATTTCTGACCAACCTTTCCCTCTCCATACTTTATTGCACATTATATACGTCTACTCCTTCAATTCTTCCCCTCTACGTTTCCATACTTTATTCGATATTCCGTTTATTTTTCTTTTGTTCTCTCTTTCACTGACCGTATCGCTGCCATGTGATATCCTTTTCTCCATCCTCTTCCCTTCCCTCTTCCCCTCTTCTCGTTTCTTTTTTTTTATACTCCTAACAATTCCGTAAAATGTCCTTTCCATTCTAACATTTTAATGTCTTAATTGATTCTTTTTCTTTTTTCTCCTCTCTTTTTACTATTCATCCTCCTTCTTTCTGTCTATAACATAACGTTAAACTCCCTTTTTAATCTGTACTCTCCTCGTCTTTCTCCGCTTATAAGCATTATTCCCTTCTACATCACTCTTGATATTCCCGTACAGGATAAACCATCATATCCCTTCCTATTCCTTCTTATGTACTCAGTTCCTCCCTCCTTTCTCTATTCACTTCTTTGTTTCAGAGTATCTCCTAGTCCCATCTCCTTCTTCTTCCTAATCTTTTCCCACTATTTTTCCCACTCTTGCAATAAAATATCTTCCCTTGAACAAACTGACACCTTCTGACATTCCTCCCATCAGCTCCTCCAACTTATCTGTTTTCTTCTCTCCATTGTCAATATTCCTAATATTGATCTACCTTTTTTCGTTTCCTTTTTTCTACTTCTACCTTCTACCTATAACTCCAACTTTTTCATAAACCCTCTATCCTTTCTTTTTATTCCAGCTACATTCCAGTAACGTATATTATATTTCTTCCTCATTTTATTCTTCATCAGCAATCCTATCCTTCATTACCAATTTTCCTTATTCTCTCCCCTTCCGTTACTTGCTTGCAATATCTTCCGACCTCCCGTAAAATCTTAGAAGACACATTATGAATGAGGAAGAAGTTCAATTTTCAACTAAACTGATCTTTCGCAACAAAATAGATGTTTCCTTAACTAAATATATGTATTTCCAGCCTGCACAGATTAATTTTATAAGATTCATTATATCCTCTACGGAATGCTTAAATTCAAAGTCGGAAGCATGAATTTCACAGAAGCTAGAGAATGACCATCTGGAAAGTCGAATTTTCAACGAAAAAGTTGAATTTCTGACCATAAAAGATGAATCTAACAAAATAGTGGGATTGCCTAGCAAAAAACAAGAATTCAAAGAAAATTAGTCGACTTCGACACAGCAAGCTTGAAGCAGGATATACATTGGCAATATTGTTAAAGGAATCCGCTGTAACAAAGTCAATCATATGGTGGCTTTCACCGCTAGATTAGGTATACATGTGCATCATTGTGTGCCTGAACCAGGTGTTTGTAATAAACAAGCCTTTTTCTGAGCATAAGCTTATAAATGTTTCCCCTGTTACCGTTCGAATCTTGGTCTCGAAAACGACCAAGCACCCTGTCTGTAATTCAATGCTGAACACGAACCCAGCCATTTATGACTCCAAGTAGGATGATCCTTCCTTCCAGTGTCATGGCGCGCGGCTCGCTCCGCTCGCTAGTTTCAGCACTCCTGAGGTGCGCGCGTCTTCTCGACACCAATATTTACATCTCGCATAGGTTGGCTAGCAAATTAAATGTTTAATTGTTTAAAAAGCGTTGTCAGGCTTTAAGCAAAAAATATACGTCTTGTTGAAAAATAGTTTCAAAAAAACTTGAGAGATTTTTCAATATTAACAATTTCTTTACTCAATATTCTTCATGACTCTTATTGTTTGGCTAGAAAATTGTATTTTTCTATTTTTGTAAATGCGTTATCGCAATTAAAACGAAAACTATTCGTCTTACCGAAAAATAGTCAATTGTACTTTCGATGGTTAGAACCAGAACGATTGGTCACAAATGGCTGGTTAACGAACTCGTCCTTCCTTTTCCGACCTTAAAAAAGTGTGCCAAAGCGGTTACAGACTACAGATAGACACCTTCGTAAAAATAGTTTTTTCTGACTCAGGGGGTCTCAAAACGTGGAGATTTCATTACATCCGCGGAAGGCTTCGTAATAAAAAAGGGATTTGTAATAAAAATCTCAATATGAAAATCAAAATGAATTTCAGATTGTTTTTTTGGAAAAATGACTTGAGGTCACTCTTGTTGAGTATTTGGTTTTGCTCAGATAGAGGAAGAAAATGGTCATATCACAAAGACGAAATTTTACACTTTTATATTCCTCGTCTTCCAGGGGAAAAATTGTAATTTTTGAGAACCTGCAACCTTAATATCAAAGATTTGGCAGTAGTAATACACTCGAGATTTTGAACCAAAAATCTCAAGATAGGAATCGAAAAAATGCTTTGATGTACTTCTTGTAAACGTGATGCCACTTGGCTTTTTTTGAGTGTTTAGTTCTCCTTAGACGGAGGGAGGAAATGATTAGATCATCAAGACGAAATTTGACACTCTCATGTTTCTCGTCCTTGGGGAGGACCTTTGAGAATAACCTGCTCATGCGTCTTACCTGATGCATAAATTTATATTACCCATCTCATTTTCAGATCAAAACAGAATTGTTCTATTAGAAAATTTTGTTGATCAAAGACAACAGTAGTCAAAATCAAATACGCGTCTTGCGTCATGTCGCAACCTTAACATGAAAGATTTGGCAATAGTAATTCACTTCAGAGTCTATATCAAATATACCAAAATGAACAGCGAAATTATTTTTGAATTAACTTTTCGGGAAAATGGTGTCAGGATGCAGGTCCATTAAGCTGGCACCTCCACAATCGAATTTCAGTATTTTAAATAGCTCAGAATTTTGGGCTTTTTTCTGGCTTTTTTTGGTCACCAATTGAAATTTTTGGGCTCTTTTACTTTTTCCAAAAAATCGATTTTTTTTTGTGGAGGTGCTGGCTTACATAAAGCTAGCACCTCCAGTGCAGAAAATACAACAATATGCAAAGTTCAATTACACCAGAATTTTGGGCTTTTTTTGGGCTCCTGGAATCCGAAAAAACCAATTTCCCAAAAACAACCCTTAAGTGTCAAAA
>WSXT02186997.1:0-20362 GCA_011762715.2 Neuroterus valhalla | reverse complement strand
TTTGAATCTTTCTATTCGCGCCAAAGCATTTCACCCTCAACCGTTCAAAGAACATCCAAATCCCCAATTCACTTTCCCAAGCCACGCCCCTTCTGTAGCTTCACCCGAGCATTCACCGGGTAAGGAACCTGAACGCTACTCTAGAGCACATAAAGCCAAAAGGAAAAAAAAAGAAGAAGAAGAGCTGTCATTTCGCGCGCCCTGACTTTCGGTATCCCGCTCAAAAGAGACCATTGCGCAGGACACGTTTGACAAGTCAACGCCCACCATTGAGCAGCCAATGGCTAGCAATGCCCGCACATTGGCAGCAATTCAGCCGCGGAACGCGCATCGTTTTCTTAGGCGCCAGGAAAAATTTCGCCGTAAAATCGCAGCGAGTTTACCATTGCGATGGTATTCATTGTTCAAAATTCATTAACATCAATGAAACAATCAATCGACGTTTAACAACAAACAGAGGTTGCTTTTTGTCACGCTTACTTCCTGAAACAGTTATTACTGTAATAAGTAGGTAGTGGAATGGATTAATTAATTTGAAATTGAATTTTATAAAATCACCACTGAACATTTTTTTACAACACTGACTTATAAATCACTTTTTTATCGTTCAATTTCGGTACTCGTTGTAGAAAATTATACACGTACCCTGTTTCAAATGTCGATATTAGCTGTCACGAGTGTGAAGAACCGCAATATCCCAAGTAAGTATACTTTTGAAAATATAATCGCCAGTATGCAGAATGAATAAAGTATAATTTTGCATGACTGTCAAAGTTTTTAAAAATTTGCCAAACTGCAAAGCTGTCAATTTTGCACAACCTTGCTACTTTTTTGTCATTTGACTATTTTCATGGGCAGCATAAAAGAACTTCTTCATACTTTGCCCTTACTTTGCACAACATTGACAAATTTGGAATCTTTGTCATATTTCCGTTATTAGTGTATTGCATTGACAGCCAAATATGTTTTTCGCATAACATTGCGTAAGATTGTCAAATTTTGCAATACTTCGACAAAATTTGCATAACTTTGTCTGGGTGATTGCTCATCCAATTAAAAAAACCAGGAATATTAACTTATTAATATACGCGCGTATAAAATTTTTCACAGTGAGAACCGAAATTGAACGATAAAAAAGTGATTTACAAGTTAGGGTTGTAAAAAAAATTTCATTGGTAATTTTATGAAATTCAATTTCAAATGAACTAATTATTCCATTTAACTACTTACTTATTAACAGTAATAACTGTTTGCGGGAAGTAAGCGTGACAATAAGTAATCTCCATTTGTTGTCAAACGTCGATCGATTTTTTTATCGATGTTAATAAATTTTGAATCATGCACCAAATAGCGACTTTAATACTCGTGCGACGATTATCATCGATTGACACATTGAGAGGCATCGACTAACGCAATGAATACCATCGAAATGGTAAAATCAGTGCGATTTTACGGCAAAATTGTCCTCGGTGCCTAAGAAATGATGCGCGTTTCGCGGGTGAATTGCTGCCAATATGCGGACATCGGTAGCCATTGTCTGCTCAATGGTGAGCGTCGACTTGTCAAAAGTATCCCGCGCCATGGTCTCCATTGAGCGGGATACCGAGAGTCAGGGGGCGCGAACTGACAGCTCGAGCACCGAGTGAAATTTTTTTACGCTCAATGCTCACCATTGGCTGGACAATGTATACAATTGTCCCGCTTTCTCCGTGTATGTAGTCCCTTGCTCTTCTACCGGTGATGCTAACAGATCGCGATGTTCAACTGCGCAGTCCATTAGCAACTATGGTCCACTAGTACCGGCATCTCCCACTAGATGTGGCTAGAAATTCCCAGTAAGTGTCTTGTTAAATCATAAATACTGGTCGTTAAGATCATCTGCATATCCATCGTGAATGGTTGATAAGTCAAACTGTCAAGTTGTAAGTGACAAGTGGTTTCCCCAAATATTGACTCACATGCGTTGTTTCAAGTGTCCACGTTTGGTGGCTCT
Source organism: Neuroterus valhalla (assembly GCA_011762715.2). Lineage (NCBI taxonomy): Eukaryota > Metazoa > Arthropoda > Insecta > Hymenoptera > Cynipidae > Neuroterus > Neuroterus valhalla. Next base: position 18,369 of record WSXT02186997.1, on the reverse strand, counting down.
CTACTGATCAACACTGTATAAATTTGGCAAGAACGGCGTCAAAATTCTGTTCTCACGCCAAATTACGATCAATTGCAAGTGACCAAAGTTGGGTATTTTTTTATTTTGCAAAAAAATATTACCTTCATAGCTGCACAGCTTTATGTCAATCAATTAAAAAGAAGTGTAAAACATTTAATTATGTGTGCATGATATTGCTGATTACGAATCTAGTCAGATTTGAAAAATTCAGAATGACCGATCCAATATGGCTGCGAAAATGATAAAAAAGCATATAAATGTTTGTTTAAGTCAGCCATGACTACAAAAATTGGTGATCAGAAATTTTTCGGAATGCTGAATGGGAATATCAAGTCAGATTTCGAAAATCCAAAATGGCTGATCCAATATGGTGAACAAAAATTTAAAAAAAAATTTATTTTTCTGAAAATGCGGTCCTGGGGTTCATTTGGGTCGCTGATTACGAATATCAAGTCAGACTTTCAAAATTCTAAAGGCTGATCCAATCTGACGGACGGAAATCTTGAAAAAGCTTTCATGTTTGTGAAATGCGGTCCTGGGGTACTTTCGGGTCGCTGATTACGAATCTTAAGTTAGTCGATACTGTGAACGGAAATTTAGAAAAATTCATAGATGTTCGTGAAAATGCTATCCTGAGACACTCTGGGTTGCTGATTACGAATATCAAATCAGATTTTCAAATTTAGAAATGGCCAATCCTATATTTTGCGTCCACCATATTGGATAGGGCATATATAAATTTGACCATTAAAAAGTCCGGTTTATTGAATATTTGGTCTCAGTTATTTCGGGTTTTTATACACGTTCATTTTTCAACTCTTTGGAATTAGTATCCGAAGCTTCTATTGAGAATAAGGATCCTTTTGCTTTCTCGCTTTTTTCATTTGGAACACTGGTTCAGATTTTGAAGTGCGGCAATATCGTCGATTTCTGAATCGCTGAAGTTGTCTCGAAGAAAATGTTGTTTCAGCTCCAGAATAAAACTTTTTATCTTGCCCTGGAGCATTACATATCATCCAAAGTAATAATTTTGGCGTGCCCCGAGGCCGACCGGGGAGGAAGTACTAGCATGGCTTATGGGGGACTCTGGATAGGTGAGGTTTCGGGAGGAGAAGAGGTGTAAGGGCTTGCTTACATGACGGGATGTATAGATTTAGGAATTGCGGATGCTACTTGAAATTTCTGGAATGTTAAGGTTTTTTATGAAAAGTTTGGTAATTCCTAGCAAGTGTAGGATATTCATGGAATTTGTTGATTGAATGAGAAAGCACCAATAGCTTGTCTTGAATTAATTATTTTTCAAAAATATTTAGGTTTGAAAAGTTTTTTCAGTTTTCCTAATCACGTATATTCTCTAATATTTTTCGGTGTCTTTCAGTATCTTCCAAATAAATTATGGAAAATTGAGGTAAAGTTCGGAATATGCAGGAAATTTTTTATGATTCTCAAGAAATATGGAAAGTTTGGAAATTTTCCAAAGCATGAGGAAATGCACAATAACTATTGAAACTTACAAATGACAGGATTATGCGAGATTCATAATTCTCTTAGCATATCTGAACATGTGAGCGATCTTATTCCTTTGGAAGACTGAACTTCAGGAGTTCCGGCTCCGTTCTCTTCTCTTTCCTTTTTGAACATTCCTTTGCATATATGTTTGGTGGGGCTGGCGGCATTCATAGACACAAAACCTTATGACGATTTTGCTCTTGGAATGAATATTATTTTATATTAACGGAAGAACTTCTCACTTCAAGTGAGTAGTTGGGTGAATACTTTACATAATAAATCATAGCAACAATAATACCGCCTCGGATAATAGGATCAATACTTCTATTAAAGGACGGCGTGTCTCCAGTGAAGGTTGGACTGATGAATGGAGTCTATTTGTGTGGAATACCGGAGGTGTTGTTTGACCTAAAGGAACAAAAGTTGCAGGATACAACGCGCGTAAGGGAGCTATATATTTTTTGCATACTGGAAACGAAGGAATACATTGATTAGTTTATGCTTAGAAAAAAGTTTATTTATTACCAACACTTGGTTCAAGCATAAAATAATACACATGTATACTTTTAGTTTTATCATTTTCTTTTTCAACTTCGCAAATTATTTATGGCATTGTGCCGACCACTTCCATACCACTTCCTCTAAGCATCAGCTTTGCAGGATTCTTGTCATTGAAGAAAGTACAGAATGAACTGTAATACGTAAGTCATGGTGCATATGGATCTCTTCACTTCCGCAACGTTTTGGGGTCGGAAATTCTTTTGATTGCTCCGATTCTGTTCCTATCAATTCTTACACCTTTTTCACTTAGTACATGACCAACATAGTTAACTTCACTCAATCCTATTTCAATTATTTTCCCGTTGAACATTACCTATTTTCTTTTACGATTCTTAACACCTGCTTCAATTTCATGGCATTCTCTTCGCCTAAGTTTTCCCAGTTACGATTATATCGTCTACATAAACTCTCACTTTTTTGACGGACTCAAATGAATTCCAAAACGTAAAGTGGAACATTTCTGGTGCCGACGACATGCTGAACGGCAATATCAAAAATCTATACCGCCCAAATGGAGTATTGAAAGTGGTCATCAGTGAACTTTGCTCGTCCGATTGATTTGATAAAACCCTCTATTGGTATTAAGTTTTAAAAATACTCGTGCCCCGACTGACCGACTAGTCTTATTCCGGTGAAATAGGAAGAGTGAGGTCAGGTTGACGAGAAGGAAGATAAATTGGCCGAAAAAAGGAAACAAAGTCTGCGCCATGAAGAAAGCTTTGTACGGTTTGAAGCAAGCGTGGTATCACTAGCATAAAAAGTTAAAGCAGAAATCGATAGAACTAGGATTGAAGCCAGTGAACTTGGATGTCTGCATCAATGTAGGAAAGCGAAGTTTAGGCACGATACTTGTGGGAACGTACGTAGACAAAATCCTCCTAGCTCCAACAAATCGAGACTGGATGGGAGAATTCAAGCAGAAATTCACAAGGAAATTGAAAGTAAAAGACTTGAGTGAAGTAAAGCATTGTCTGGGCTTAGAATTAACTTGAAGGGATGATGGAATAGAAATCTCTCAGAACAACTACACTAAGGAAGCCTTGCAAAGATTTGGAATGTCAGATTTGGAAGCTGTCTCCACACCCCTGGATCCAGGATTGAAGCTATTGAAACCGCAGCATCCCGAAGTGGAAGTTTATCCCTTCAGAGAAATGATAGGAGCCTTGATGTATCTGGCAGTAGGTACTCGACCCGACATTGCCTACGAAGTGAATTCACGGAGTCAATTAAAAAATTTTCACGGGAAGGATCACTGGATTGCAGGAAAGAGTATACTGCGATAGCTATGGGGAACATCAGAGTTCGAAATCAGGTTTGAAAAGACGGGAAGGTCACTGGAAGGAATCGTGGATGTATGTTATGTGACGAAGGAAGAAAGATGGTCACTACTAATGTGTATAAAATTGTATGTGCGAGCATCAATATACATATTACTTTTGTTTCTGTAGAGCAATAAGGGGGTCAACGCCTATAACCTACGAACGTCACTGTAATCTTTGTACTATGCGCATCAATCTGTATTACCAACAGTGCATCACAAGTTAACTATTTATCCCGTCTCATTGCACTGACTCTAGTCAAATCAAATGGAATAGCTGGCTGCTTAGCGTAACGTAAGTATTTTACTTCGTCGTTTATATGTTGTAGATGTCAACCTAGTCAACAAAACGGTTTTGCCTCAGGTGCAAGAATTTATTTGGCAAAATGTGATAATCTGGTAAGAATATTCTACTAATTAATCATTATTAAATCTTACTTGGGAAGAATATCAGATCCCTGCTGCATAAGAGATCCCATAGTAAGCCACATTGAATTCATCAAGTTAAAATTGTTTTCTAGTTCTTCTGGTTCTGAATTGCATGGGTGCGGATTATCCCATTCTCCAGGTGCCATCCTGGAAAAAAAAATATATAAAACTACGTTTCAAGTCAAGTGAGGGCATGTGATACTTCTAATAATTTGATGTTATTGGTTTTATATTTTCTGAAAATTTTATGAATATTCCTTGATGAACCTCTGGTAAACAATTGTTACTCGCCGGTGTTATCCTTTTTCAGATTGAGTCCGCCTGTGAACTATTATTATATATTTTTTTTGCAACGTTCTTTGGAGTAAAACTTTTATACACGCTAGCTAGATAAATGGTAACGCTGATCAGTAAAACGGTGGCGGTACGAAGGCAACACTTGCCCCTCTCATTTCGTTCAGACTCTGACTATGCAACTGGAAATCGTGAGTCGTACGTTAGCGTTTGTAGAAGCAGAAAATAAGCATGCAAGATGGAAGTTATGCTTGTAAGTGGAAGCGGAAGAGAAGGAGATAAAAGGATGAATCGTGGGCAGTCTCGCAATTTAAATAGGTGAAATCATTCAGTACAAGGATGTGTTCCGCCGCAAAGGAGAATGCACGTATAATTGCAAATGTATGTTCTGTGTGTAATTGATGTTCTGGTCATTGCGCTAGAAGTTTGAAGTTTGCATCGTTCCATTTAAGCTATACATGATTTCACTTCTGATGCGCGAACTAAAATGTCGTGAAATATAATCACTGATAATATCTGTTTATAAATTGCTAATCTTGAAAGCACAGCTATAAGCCTCTACATTGCATATTGATTAGCCACGGCTGAAACATTTTTTTGACATGATTGTCCACTCAAAGTTTTAATAATTTCAAATGAATGTTTGCAAAGATATTGCTCATTTTCTTCCCAGATATTGTGGCAAATAATTATTTTTCAGCATTTTTCACTTCAAAAATCATCGGCTACATATGTAGCGATGTGCAGACATAATTTTTAGGTTAGAATCGCACATTCATAGGGTATTGAGCGCTGAGGACATGCATCTATCTAAAGTACTCTTCTCGCTTGATGATATATGCATCACGCGTTACGCGCTTGGTTTTTCGACGTCCTTTATATTCGTGCATAGACATCTCAAAATTAGGAGTCAAACCAGTGACAACTGTAATTGACTGAAATATGACCATAACGCAACATTTTCCAAATTACCTTGAACTCCAGAGTCTTTGAGCAAGCTACCTAGCGCGTCCTCAAGTCACGGATAAAGGGGCCCTTCACTGAGTGTTTCTGCTGGATACGGTTATAAAACGAAATAAGCAGTCGAAGACAATGGCCCACAGATGTTTTCACTGGGAAAACAACCAAGCCAAGGCTTGGACATTCGTGCGAAAGGAAGCCTGGCACTAGAGAGTGATGTCTTGAACAGTGGTTCTAGAATATCAGGTCGCATCCTTGTTCAATCAGACATTACTCACGCTTGCAAGGCTCCACAGAGGTGGTTCAAAAATCTCGAGCAAGGCAAGACAAATCTGGTTTGAGGGAAAAGAGGGAGTTGGAGATCCAGAACCTCAAGGAATAGCAATGATTGATTCAAAAAAAAAGTAAGGTTCTGTGGCTTACATAAAAATATGAACAGAGCAATCAGGGATGGACTCTTCCGAGCAGTTATGGTGGTGGACAGAAGATAGGGTGAACTCACTGTATCTAACACTATAGTTCACCGCAAGGAGCTGATCAGGAGACGCAGATGAAAGACGATGGTAAGAGATCTTTTGCTCCCACACAAGGAAACAGAGCAAGAGAGTACACCGAAAGTCCAGCAGAGCCTGGCGCAGAGGACATGCACCAAAAAGGATTAGGGACTCTGGAGTAGTCAGTTACACCTCCAAGAGCAACGAGTCCTAATTCTCTTTTAATCGAATGCACTGTTCTTCATTTGGAGCATTTGGTTTTTTAGGAAACATCTACGTGGTCTCTTCAAACATCAAGTTTGGTATAAGATAACATTCTTATATTATATATTATATAATATAAAGCCATAATACCTCTTGAGATATAATCCAAAGTTTCGGCAAAGTTTCTGAATATCTGCTTCTATTTTTATTACTATTTTTTTCTTCATAAAGTTGGACCGTCATGACTATTTAATACGATAATATTAAATAAAACTTGCTGTGGATCGACAATTTTTGTGGTAATTGAAATTTTTCAATACGATACAAATTCTAAAAGTTAACTCTTTTTTGAGAATATGAAATTTCCCTATAAGATCCTGTGGAACGTAGGTTTCCTATAAGCATTTTAGTATACATATCGACAAGGAAAGAAAATCAACCTAATAAAATTGATCCATTGGACACAAATTTCAAAAGTTCCAAGTAATTTCTGATGAAAATCTAGATCTACTTTATCATTATTTGGTTGACCTTTAACCGCGAAACCAGGAAATCAGTATGTTGTCCCAAACTCAATCATGAAAAATTTTTATCTTGAGATTATTTTGAAAAAAAAAATTATGCTTTATGTTCCGTTAAGTGGCCTGTACTCCTACAAATAACAAAAACAAGGTATATGAAAAATATGTTGCAAGATTATAACGTGAAATTATACCTTGGCTCGTATAATTCTTGAGCGCGAAACGCAAAAGTTACGCAATGCGAATGTAACCCTTAAAGCAGCAGGTGTTTTGAGAACCTTTTTCAAAGTCAAATATAAAAAAATCCGATTCCGCTTGAGTTTTCGTTTCGAATCATAATTTTTATGTTTCAAAAAAATTAGGTCGAAATGCAATATAAAAAATCTGCCCGGCGCGCGGGCAAATTCTCATAGCGCGCTATGGTACAGTCAATCTGTCACGGAAAAGGCCGTTTTTGAAAAAATACCATAAAACTTTTTTTTGTAGAAATCGCTGGAAGGGCATTCAAAAAGCCTAACCTGAAAAATGCGGGAACGTTCAGGGACGGGTTTTTGAGAAAACTCAAAAAGTTTTTTGAGTTATTATATATCAAAAATGGTATGTTTTTCGGAAAATTTGTAAGAACAAAAAATGGTGGGGGCAATGTTTTCTACAACTTTTCTCATCGGGACGACATGCTGCGAGGCAAAGTGCAATTAATAGATAGCGCTAAAGTACCAAAAAAAGCGTAAAAAAGAAGTAAACAATACTATGCAAATTCAATTGATATTGTCAAATAATTGTTTGATTTTGTAATAAAACAAAAATTGTCATGGAAGATGCATTTTTCCTTTTTACCAAGCTAAGATTCTATAAAATAATAAACACTTAAACGCATTTTCCATGTTGCACGCTCAACAACAATTATTAGCACATTATCGTACAGCTCGTTAGATATAATATTTTTAAAACCTTCTTAAATCACGTTCCATACTGAAGTCAGCATAGTTTTGGAAAAAAATTAATAATAATAAATACTGATTCATATTGAAAATTCATCATAATTAGGGATAATTTGGAAGTCCTACTTACAAAAAAATTATTTATTCAGTTTGAAGTAATGATTTATTATGTACCCAAACTAACGCCGCCCTCATCGGAAACAATTAACGGGAAATCTACGCTGACTTGTCACTCTATAACTCGTGAACGGTAAGTTTCAGAAAACATTTTTTGTTGTTACAAATTTTTCCAAAAACCTACTATTTCCGAGATATATCAAATCCAAAAACTTTCTGAGTTTTCTCAGAAAACCCGCCCCTGAATGATCCCGCATTTTCAGGTTAAGCTTTTTAAATGCTCTCCTAGTGATTTCCGGATAAAAAATTTTTATGGTAATTTTTCCACAAAATTTGACAGATTGACTGTACTACTATGCACCCGGTATATTTTTCACCTCGCGCTTCGTGCTCGACTACTAACGTGCTTGATTCGGTTTACAGTGTAATGCACACGGAGAGTTGCAAATATTGCAAAACTGTTGAAAACCTCTACTTCTATGAATATTATTGAATTTTAAAAAAATTTTTGATGGGAATTTTGTTGAAATTAATTTTACTCAAGGCTCTAGTGGCCTCAAAAAACACGTTCTCATTACAATAATCGCCACCGATATTTGCATCTTGCATAGTTTGGCTAGCAAATTGGATTTTCCATTGTTTGAAAAGCGTTGTCACGATTGAAACAGAAAATATACATATTGTTCAAAAATAGTTCAAATAAAACTTGAAGGCCTTTTTGAGGTGAACAATTTTTCTATTCAATATTTTTGCTTGTCCTTCATTGTTTGACTGAAAAATGGTACTTTTTATTTTTGTAAATGCGTAATTGTGATTAAAACCAAAACTGTTCGGTCAAATTATTCGTTTTCATCATCGGTGCTCTTGGAGGTGCGACGCCTTCACTGCTTAGTAACCTGGAAGCCATACCCGTGTGCGAGAAATATGCCTTGGCACTTGCTGGTATGGATGCAAAGAGCAGTTACACTTGGGTCGCTCCGCTTTCTTAAGACACACGAGGGTTTCACTGTCCCTTTATTGTGATTTTGTCGTGCATGTGGTCACTCATCTCACGGTCGTGAGACGTGGCCATAGGTGTATTATACCGCGGTTCAACTGGGAGTTTGTGCCATTTTCCTGAATGACAGTTGCTCCGAGGCGGACTCTGCGGTGGTTTTAAAACCAATGTTTGATTATTATTATTATACCATTAAGACTAATCCCTTTCGGAGTAAGCGTAATACGTTCGGCTCCAGCCCCGCTGTACTACTGGAAAATAGAGAATTGATGATGTAAGATTAAAAAGTGGAATTGACATGGAAAATTTCAATTAAGGGATGTGTATGAAAAGGAAGCAGGAATAGGTATAAGATCAGTCTTAGAATTAATTGCGCGTTTTTTGGGAACAGAAAGAAGCTGCTTTCATTTTTTAATGAAGATGCGGGATTTTTGGTACACAGAGGCTTTGATTGAATTGTTAAGCAGAATGAATATAGGCGAGGCTACTTCGGTAACCTGCGAGGTAAGACCTGAATAAAACAATACGCAGCAAAAGTAAGTCCAGCCTGTTTCTGCTTTCAAACGACACACTCCTCCTGTGCAACATTGCTCCGACACGGGTCGCTTCCTGATCTCTCTAGCAAACACCCCGCACAAAGAGTTTCGCGAAGCCATTGAAATAATACACAAAGCGATATCCTTATATGGGCCAATTAGTATCCAAAATCGTTCGTTTCAGGATTCACACTTTTTCTTATATACCATTGCTCTCCAAACATCCCTATCCTCGCATACATCTCTTGCTTCTTCCACATCCATGCATCTTTTCATACAAGCTCTTGTGTTTCTACGGCTTTTTATGCTTCTCCTCTTCAGGGTCTCATTCACACATTTTATCCATTCCTTCTTTGGTCTGCCTCTGGGTAAGCTATCATTCACCCTACCTAGATACACTTGCTATGTTGATCGTTCTTCATCCCTTCTCTCAACGTGACCGAATCCTCTCAGCAAATTTCTTTTACTCTTGTCAAACAGCGTTTCTTCTACGTCACATTCTTTGAAAACCCACTCATTACTCACTTTGTCCATTAGCGTTTTACCGCACATATTACGCAGAAATTGCATCCCGATCGCGTTGAGTTTACTCATGTCCTTTTCTTGATACGTCCAGGTCTCGCTACACTGCCGACAATCTTTCTACCCTCATTTATACGTCTGGAAATTTCTGCATCTATCTTCCCGTCAGAAGTAAATAAACTTCCAAGATACACGAAGTGATCAACTTGTTCTACCCTCTCTCCATTTAGGGTAATATTGCAATGTGTTTTTGCATTCTTACATTCAAACACCATGATTTTGTTTTCATTGACGTTGCGTTGATGTTAAGTCCCATTCTCTTCGTGCTGGTATCCAGTCTGCTCAATATCCTCTGCAAATCCTCGGCTGATTCTCCTGTAACGATCTTGTCATCTGCAAACGCAAGCCCACGAACTTTCACTGTCCCAAGATCAACACCTTCCTCGTCAAAAGAGCCATTCTCAGACATTTGTTCATGTTTATATTAAACATCCAAGAGGACCTAACGCATCCTTGCCTAACGCCTTGCCTAATATCAAACCAATCGCTCAGTTGTCTATTTACTCTCACACTTGCTTTGCTACCATTTCTGCATCTATCTTACGGTTCCCATAACAATCTGAACCTCGTTTGGTTATGTGGTATACTTACCTTTTCTTCCACTTGCCTTTCAAGTCTCTTCCTGAGTACTTACGCATAACTTTTATAGCCTACTGACATGAGCGCGATATCCCTATACTCCTGTACCTTATTTCTTCCTCCTTTCTTAATCAATGGTACTACTAGTCCTGTCTTCCATTTTTTTATTTACCATTCGCCTCTCCTTAACTTATAGCAAATCTTCTACATCTCTTCTTGTAATCCTTCCCCGCCATGCTTCAGTGCTTTTTTCTCGAAGCCATCTTCACCTGATGCTTTGTTTCTTTTCAGTTTTATGATTGCGTCATTTACCTCTTCCCAACTAATCTCATCCCCTCTGTCCTCATCTCCCGCTACCGCCTTTCTTCCTTGACCCTTCAACCCGTTTTCCACTCCCTCTAACAAAGACTTGAAGTATCCTGTCCATTTTTCCATTCCGTTTTCCTCATTTCTACCCTTTCATCCCCTTCTTACCCTGTTTATAGCTTCCCATTCCCTCCCTTTCCTTACCGCTCTCTCTACTTCTTTCATCTATCTTACCTTCTCATCCTACCTTCTTCCGCTTAGCATCCTTTCCTGTGCTTGTTTCCTTCTATTGAGTTCTCTTTTCTCTAATTCCCCTTTCCCTTATTTTTCTACACTTTCCTTCAGCCTGTCTCTACTTTCCCTACATTCATCATCCTACCATCTCCTCTCCATCTTCTGTCGGTCTTATCTCCTCCCTCGACTTCTCAATCATTCTTTTGAGTTTTTCTAACAGCGTACCTACTCTTTTCCCTTTCATACTCCCTACCTCTCGTTGCTTACTTCCATCAAGAAGCCTCTTATCTTCCCTATCAACTTATCTATGTTATTAATTTCTCATGAAGATTTCCTTTTCTTCGCCACATACCTCTCCTCCTCTCCACCCCTACTTCTATGTACGCATACCACTGTCGCACTCTTCTTTCTTCTTTTATTATCCTTACCATTGTTCCGTCATTTTCTTCTGTATTATTATCTTTTTCAACCGCTATTTCTTCTTTCACCCCTGGCAGCATGTCATCCATCCCTCGCCATTTCTCGCTAGCTCCATCTCCCACACATATCCTTCGGGTAATATTTTCTGCATTGATATCCACTGCTTCCCATCTACCCACGTTTCGCTTATCACTATCACGTCTCACTTTTGAACATCCCCACAAAATCCTCTATCCTTGTTTTTTAATCCTGTCACATTCGAAAACGCTATTCTTATGTCTCTCTTTTCCCTTTTCTTCCTTGCTTTTGAGTCCTCTTGTCTTTTGTAAACTCTACGGGGTACCTGTATTTTCGTCAACCTCCCTTTTTTCTTTTCATTTGACAATTGTTTGATCCCCTCTCTAAATTCTTTTACGTCGTCGTCCCTCAAACAGGCCTCTCCGTTTACCTATACCCTGTCTCTCCCTATTCTTACTTTGCTACGTTTCTTCTATCATCTCACGCCTTCTGCCTGATTAGCCACTTTCTTTTCCTCTCAAACCACGTCAAATCTTCTTCAATTATTTCTCTTCCTTTCTCCAACAACGTCTTCTTCCCCAAAATCTTATACTTCTCCTCTTCGCTACCTAATTCCACAAAAAACATGCATTCTTCCCTCCTCCTCCTTTCCTTCTTATTATATAATCTTTTCCAGAGTAACCTGTGCACCAATTACTTTCATCAGGTTATTAATTTTTTTCTTTCCATTTCCACTTTCCACTTTCATACCCTCAATTCTTATATTTTTATTTATCTTTATTGTTTCTTTTCCTTCCATTCTTCTATCCAGCGCCTTCAGTCTTACTCGCAACCTTTCATCCACCGCATTCCTACTTGTCTCACATTCCTCCGCTTTTCTGCTACCCCCTGCATCTGTCTCTTTTCTTTCCATTCTCAATTTCATTCTGGTGATTCTTTCCTCAAATGCATTTATTTCTGTTTTCGCTTTTCCTTCACTCTCTTGCTGCCGCTTCTCTATCTTTTCCAATTTGGTCCAAACCTTTTTTTTACACTTTCCATTTTTCTCCCCATTTCCTTTGGACTGCCCAGCTTTCCCCTCTAACAACCTCACCTGCAAACCCACTCTGATCGAAAACTCAAGTTTTTTATCCTTCCATACAACTCACACCTCTCCCTCTACTCACAATAGTACTTCCACCCCTGCTTTCTCTCATGACCATACATAAAAGAAAATAAAAAAATAAGAAAGAAAGAGAAATGTAAAGAAATGAAATAAAAGGAATACATTTATGGATAAAATAATTTTCAATGAAAAAAGTGAATTCTTGTCAGACGACACGAGCAAAGAAAAAAACGAATAGACAAAACTTGGTAATCGAAAAAAGAGCTACAAACGTGTTACCATTCAATTTTTGGTAGGATACGTAGCTTCCATTTTGTTGTGAAAAATAACTTTGAAAATAAAAAATCCAATTTTTGTAAAAATGACGCAAAGTACGAAAAAAAATTGAAAGCAGAAGCTATTCCCCCAAGAAAGACCTATGAATTTGTAATTGGTAATTTTTTTTATTGAACGCGTAGTTTTTGTTAAAACGGTAGAAAATGAAATAAATAATAAGAAAATGGAATTCATGGATAAGGGACAAAAGGTTTTAGAAAAATGAATTGACAAAAGTTCGTCACGTTCCGAGATCCCCCGAATTCGAAAAAAGAGGTTTCACGATGGTGTCTCTCTGTCTGTTGTCGTGGTCGTATGTATATAGGATAAATTTGAAAGACGAATCGGATTGTATTGCGACTTGATACACGTTCTAAGGGACCAAAAAGAAAGTTCAAGTTCGTTAACAAGCCTCTCTTGACCACAGGTTCTGGTTTCACCCATAGAAAAAAACAGTCAAAAATGAAAATGTCGTTTTTTGATAAAACTATGGAGAATACAGGAAAACATCAATTGCCAGAAATCGTTCACCTAGAAGAGATTCAGAAATTGATTATTTGCCATTTTTTGAAAGTATGCCTTGTTCTTATTTTATTGGTAGCAAAAACGATAATAAGAATGGAAAAATCCATTTCCTAGACAAATTGTACGAGATAAGAAACAAATGTTAAGAAGGAAAATTGTTCACCTTAAAAAGATCCACAACTTAGCTCTAAACTGTTTTTACATAAGAGACATAGTTTTTGTTCCAATCGTAAAAAAGTTTTTTTAATAAAAACGTCTTGTTTTCAGTGAAACTATACGAGGTACGAGGACAATGTTGAAAAGAAAAATGGTTCATTTCGGAAGAATACACAAACCTTGTTATTAATAAAACGAGACAATGAAAATACGTTTGTTTTAATATCAATGCCTATTGTAAAATTGCAACATTCAAACAAATGTTGAAGTGATCATAAGAAATAAAATGTATGCCTTGTTTTAATCATCTGAACAAGTAGTCTTGGATGGAGGTATATGAGTTGAAGATAATTTTTAAAAAGTAACCCTTTTGGAAAAATTTTAATCGAGTGCGAACGTCGACAATTGAAAATTAATATCCATGCACAACTATTTTTCAAACTTTGGAAATCACATTTGTTTTATGATAGGAATCCATAGTTATGAAGTGAATTTTTAGAGAATTTCACGATTTGAACATTCTAAGCATCTGATCCATCAAACCAGTAAAAGAAGTTATTGAAGCGAATATAATCATGAATATTAATTATAAATATGGATAACCTTCTCACTTAAGTTTAGAAATAATCCAAAACTCACTATGAAAGAAAAACAAATCTTACAATCTCTTCAAAAGTAGAGATTTTGATAGTTTTGTAATATTTGCAAGTAACCTTCCGTATATACATTACACTTTGAATTGAGCCGAGCACGAGGTGCGTGGTCCGATTGTCTGGCATCATTCGTGCTGCTAACTCGAAGGCATCATCGAGTGCGAAGCGTGATATCCGACAGACACACTCGATAAGAATGTGTTTGTGCAGTGGTCAGTTTTTCCTTTATCTGGTATTCTTAAGATTTAGAACTCCGAATAAAACACGCGTATTATTATTTATGAAACTAATACCTTCTCATCAGTACTCTGATTGATCAGGCTACAGCGCGAAATTGAGGTGTCCAATTTAATAAGCGTGTTCTTGCAATTCGGTCTTACCTGGCTTGTAAAAGCAGCATAAGGGATACAGCTAAGTAAGCGGTTGCCATGTACATCCAAACATCAGTAGATAATGGTGATAAAAATGAAAAAAGGTTTTGCTCCTTATCTTCCGGCTGACTAAAAAGAATGCTTATACCTAGAAAAATCAAAAGAGTGTTAGTATTTTGAGAATACACTGCAAACTCAATCTCATTCCGGTTTCGGGCTTGGGTATCGACGGCCTTGGAACGAGATTGAGTGAACTAAAATGTAATCAGTCAGAGCCGAATACTCGCGAATAACTGAAGCCAACTGAAGCGAGGAGAGCGCCCCTCTTCAAACCCCCCGCACCGTGTTGTCCACGAGCGCATTTCGAGGAAGGTGCGAGTTCGGGTGGAATGAGATGGAGTTTGCAGTTTAATTGAGACATCAGAGAGAAGACTCAAAGTTATTCTAAGGAGGCATTTTTCGCATTTATATTTCAAAGAGAACATAAAATAAAAATCGCGCCAAAAAACTATCCTGTTGTAACTTGCATTTGAATATCATGAAGGAATGCTCTAAAATACAAAGATTTAATGTAGGGTTGTAAATGGGGTATAACACAAGGAGGACAGTATGGGCCCAGAACTATAAATTGATGAAGTAGTTAAAGGCAAAAGATTGTGGAAGTGAAGATACGTCGCTGCATGAGCTTAAGTGTACTCCAAGCTGGAATTGAGCCTAAATGCGCCATAGGGGCGACCCTTAGGCAATGACGTCAGGACACGTATAGGTTTTACAGGTTCCTATATGGATTCTTGTAAGATTATATGTAGGTTCCTATGCGATGCTTATATTATAAACTTCATTAAAAATTAATAACATTTCTTAAAAATGATTGTCATCAGTAAAGGATCACAGTTACATAACCTCCATGTACTCAGGCAATTTTGCAGTGGAGAAAACTCACTGCGCAGCATTTTTCATTATTTTGAAATTTTTGAAAATATACATAGGCACCCGTATAGGAATCCATATATACTGTTTATAGTGGTTCCATGTGTGGTAGAATACAGGATCCTAAATAGATTCCTATATACGATCCTACATAAATTCCTTGGAGGAAACTATATAGGGAACTATATAGGTATTTCCAGTAGGAATGTAACTGCTGTATGGATTCATACCAAATTGTACTTCAAATTAATTTTTCTCCGGCATTATAAATTATTCGAAAGTCTTTACATGGTTTTGAAGAAAGAGTTTAACCTGTTTTGAATAGGATAGTGGACAAAAGTCCCAGCGACAAATCTCCCATAAATATCTCCCACAAATCTGTTTTTGCATAAAAAAAGTCATTAAAAAATGTTATCACTCCTAGCAACCACTATGTTCACTCACTTTTTATTCGCGATTCAATTCTTCTTCTTTTCGTTATCTCGATAATCACATCTTTGTATGAATTTTTTAATGCAAAAAGCCAATTTCAGATTTGAGGGAGATATTTATGGGAGATTTATCCCTGGGACTTTTGTCCACTATCCCTCTGATAAAAGCGTTCGGTTTTTCGTAAATCTGAATGAAGTAAAAGATCTAAAAATCACGCGGGATGTCTATCAAGAAGATAAGGTTTGTTTAATATTATTTAACTTCAAGAAAAATAATATCGAACAAAATTTTTATGCATATAATTACATATACTTTTGCTTTTACACAAAACTTGACATTCCCGAAGAATATTGATATTTGCACCAGCGCGGTACTACGCCAGTACCGCCGCGTACTGGTAGAATACTAACATGAAGACCGGCGTTGTACTGGTCAAACCTGAGAACTCACATTGGAAACAATGTTCGGTACTGGGCCAGTATCACAAGTCAGTACTGCCGGGATAATAGTTGAACCCCTAATGATAACTAAGTTTTGTACTGTAACTCAGAACAAAACCAATGCTGACGCTGTACTGGCTAGGATAAGTTCTGAGAAACATTTTCAAGATAATTATTAATAAAGCACACTATTGAAGTGTCGATATATTTTGGAAATATTTGTATTTAATTGGTAGGTCTAGGTTACAATGCATTTGTAATGAACACATTTTGCTGCACGTGAATACTTCAGAATTATGAATTTATGAACTATCATTTATTACAAGTCGACTGACGGCAATAATTCCGAGGAAATTTCGAAAAATGTGTTTTTATTTTTAAGAACTATGAACATATATGCAAACAAAAATTATCAATGCCTAAAAAGGAACGAAGTTCCTCCCGTCGCTTAACAAATACTGAATATAACGTTCCTCAAATAATTGTATAAAAGGAATGCGTGTCTTTGAAACATGCAGTAGTACCAAAAACGGAGAGGTTTTGTTATTTGAAAAAACCTCGTTTCCCGTAAGTCCCACCACAAAATTGGTACAAAAATAATAAAAGTAGAGTCAATTTAGCGATAGTTAAAAAAGAAGTGTGCTAACCCTAATAGGTCACGAGATATGACCTTGCAAAGTGCACTTTTTCTGCATAGAGGCACCTGAGTGTGCCGTAAAGTAGAAGTATGGACACATTTCGAAGTTTATGTCCCAAGTAGGTGCGTAAAATTTATTCCAGATGCATAATACGTCTTTTTCCGGTAATAAACAAATAATTGATTATAACAAAATCTTGCTGTCACCACTTTTGATTACTTTTTGGCCATTTTTTTGTTCTTTTGTGGCAAAAAGTAATTGTAATTGATGCGAACTGTATAATATATTTTTTTATCAATAACAAATTATTTTTAATAATTTTCGAATGATTTTTCATAACAAAATCTTGTTATAACCGCTTCCGAGTATTTTTTTAGTACTTCCGTGCCAATAAAATAATCATAATCATCTGGAAATGTGGTACATATCTTTTAATTATTAAACAAATAATTTTATTAATAATTGTTCATAACAAAATCTTGTGTCAAACACTTTTGAGCATTATGCACAAAAGTACTAAAAAAATACTCGGAAGCGGTTATAACAAGATTTTGTTATGAACAATTATTCAAAAATTATGAAAAATAATTTATTTATTGATAAAAAAATATATTACATATTTTCCACCAATCACAATTACTTTTTTGCCACAAAAGTACAAAAAAATGGCCAAAAAGTAATCAAAAGTGGTGACAGCAAAATTTAGTTATAAAAAATTATTCGTTTATTCACGTCTTAAGACGTATTATGCATCTGGAATAAATTTAACGCACTTACTTGGGACATAAACTTCGAAATGTGTCCGTACTTCTACTTTACGGTACACTCAGGTGCCTCTATGCCGAAAAAGTGTACTTTGCAAGGTCATATCTCGTGACCTATTAGGGGTAGGACCCTTTTTTTTAACTTACGCCAAATCGACTCCACTTTTATTCACTCCCTATGATTTTTGTTGTGAGACTCGCAGGAAACGAGATATTCTTCAGAAACCGGTTTTGGTCAAAAATGCCCCAAAAAAATGGAATTTTTGAAACCTTGCGATTCCTAAACTAAAAGGGCTAAAAGACTTTTTTTTAGGTGTACGAAGATTTTTGCTCACTCTATTTCATCTCCTAGCAACATTGACATAAAATTAACCTGGAACGATTGATTAGGAAAAAATCAAACCTTGTTTTTTTGTCCCTAAAAATAGGCATAAACAGTCAACTTTGAGGGGTCATAACTCATGACCTATTATAGTTTGAACATTATTTTTTTTGAAATCAAAGGAAATTGAATCTCCTCCAACTCACCTGTGAAACACTTTCTGTTAAGCAATTAGGAAGAAAGGTATAGAGTGGTTTTTGAGACATAGCGATTTTTCGCTGAAAATCCAAAAAATTGGGTAATTTTCAATGTACCATAACTCGGAACCTAATGAAGATAGCGGATGATTTTCCTTACAAAATTTTCTCATGATTTAGTTTTCTTTCTTTCACCTGTTGGACATTTTGCTCTACGATCCAATGGAAATTACCCGTAAACGCAAACGCAAAATTTGGAAATGTTAAAAAAAACCGAGACTACCCAGTTGTAGACGTTATTTATATCTTCCTGGACCATTTCAAGCAGGTTCCTCGTTCTGCTTAGTGGCCCTGAGAGATAGATTTTGCTACCATCAGCATAGAAGTGGTATTTACAATAGCATAGAATAGCGGAAAAGTCGTGTGTGAACACATTGAACATTTTAGGTCCAAGTATTGAGCCCTGGGGAACTCCACTGA
>WSXT02186987.1:0-20363 GCA_011762715.2 Neuroterus valhalla | reverse complement strand
GGTCAAAAAGTGGCAAAAATTGTCCACGTGGTTTATGGAAGCCCCCCTAGCAACAGATCAAAAAATAAACGTGTCGATGATTCGCGCAGATTTTGCCGTTACATAGGAAATGCAGTATTGTATTGATGAAGAGGGCAAAACAAAGAATGGAGTTATGATGGGAAGAATTAAAGTGGGGGGGGGGGCAGAATAGTAGCAGTAGTATGCGTTTACAGGAGAAGAGGGGAAGAGGAGGGACGGAAAGTTATAAGGAGATGAATAGAAGAAGAAGGAGAGTGACTGGTATTGATTGGGGTTGACCTGAATGCGTGGACTGGAAATCAGGGAGGAGATGTATGGGATGAAGAGGAGGTAGTGTTCATGAAGAAATCGAAACATAAGGAATTAGATCGCGAGGGTAGGATACTTCTGAACTTGGTAGGAGAAGCAGGATGGTCGGTTTTTAATGGGAAGAAAAAGAGGTACGAAGATGGTGAAATGACATTCACAGGGAAAGGAGAAACAGTAATAGAGTACGTTCTACCAGAAGAAAGGGTAAGGAAGCTTATGGTAGGAATGGAATTGGGTAATGAGATAGGCTCAGAGCACTTCCCAGTAGTAGGGAAATTGAAAGGAGGTCATAATCATTTCCAGAGGTTGCAAGGGAGGAGGAAAGGTAAGAAAGGTAAACATGGGGCGCTGGGGAAGAGAAAGGTTGAAGGGATTTGGAGGAAAAATTAAGAATGAGAATCTAAAAGGTAAATAAGAGGAAGGAATAGACGAGATAATGAAAAGAACGAAGGGGGTAATATATAAGGTAAAAAAGGCTGTAACATCAAAAGAGGAGGGGGACATAGAAAAATAGGATGGTGGGATGAAGAATGTAAGAAAGGTAAATAGAGAATAAAGCAGGGTGTTGTAGAATGGAGAAGAGATTGACAAAAGGGAGTACAACAGGAGGGAGCGAGAATATGAGGAAATGTCAAACGAGAAAAAACAGAAGGAAAATGAAAGTTATAAGAAAGAAGTGGAGGAAGCGGTGAAGGAAGGAAAAGTATGGGAGGTGATAAATAGGGAAAGAGGAAGGAGGAAGGGGGCGATTGATGATATAAAAATGAGTGAATGGACGAAGTGCTTCAAAGGACTAACAGGGGGGCAGGGGAAGGAATCAAGGTTAGAGAATAAGAGAAGAAGGTAATAGAGGAAGCAGAGGACAATAAAAAGGATATAAGTAGGGGGGATGTAAACGAGGCAATTGAACGTCCGAAAAGAAATAAAGCGACGGGAGAGGATGGCGTGGCGTGGAGAATGAAGTTCTCAAGTATGGGGGGGGAGAAGAATGTGGAGAATGTGTAAAAAGTATGGGGAGGAGAAGGATGGCCTGTAGAATGGAGGACAGGATTAGTGATTTCAGTGATAAGAAAGGGAGAGGGTAAAAAGGTGAAGGATTATAGAGGTAATACTCTGATGTCGGTGAAGTATAAGATCTATGCGGAAGTGCTCAGGAACTGGCTAGAAAGTCAGGTAGAAGAGGAAGGAAGTATCACACACAACCAGACGGTTTCAGGAAAGGAATGGGAACAACTGATAGCATGTACGTCCTAAACTATATAGTAAATAAGAACTTGGGGCGGAAATAAGGGAAAATGATGGCCTCGTTTGTAGACTTCAAAGCAGCATTCGACTCAGTGAACAGGAGGGTTTTGTGGCAGGCAATAAAAGGAAGGAGAGTAGATGAAGATTGGATAGGAAGAATAAAAGAAATATTTGTGGAGACCAGATTCAGAGTGAGGATAGGAAATGAGAAAGGAGAGGAATTCTGTACAGGAAGAGTGTTAAGAAATATACTTAATTTGGGATAAGTAGTTTAAGGCACTTATGTAACGTATTAGGAAGGGAACAATCGTACCAAATTTTTCTAATGGAACTGGTTTTTCAAATGAATAAAGAAAATTATTGGTAATGATTTTCAAAATATTCCCTGGGTTACTATAAATCATCACAAAAGCATCTAGAACAATCTGAGCTCAAAAGTTTAAATTTATTTCGGTGGAAAACTTCAAAACTTCAATTTTCTCAAATTCTCAAATAAAGAAAATCGGTCGATAACTTGCCGGTAACTCACCGGTAAGTTACCAACGTTCCTAACGTAAGTTACCACCTTTCGAACTCAAGTTCCCTTAAACAGCTTGTTTGCTACATTGATTATAAATATGGATTTCGCTATATTTATTCTAAACAAAGAAAAGAATAAAGTCTTCTTTGAAGAAGGTGTTGTTCCATAAAATTGCATGAGTTTTTTTTTTTTAAACAAAATTTCGAATCGAAATTCTTTACTACTTGTTGTCAGCACAAGTCAATTTATACTGTCAGATCGATGTTTTATGTTCCATTATAAATTATAATTAAATGCCCACCCCACACAATTTCAGTATCTACATAAATTTCGTCAAGGTTCAATTGTTCACCTGTTCGGCATCCCTATGAAAGCAGCCTCAAAATATCCTGGGAATCTGGCAGAATCTTATTAATATTATAAACCTTGTGAACTCTATGAAGGAAGCAGGATATCCTGTGGTAAATAGAATCCCGCGAATGCTGTACTCGTTTCGTGGGGTTGAAAAGTTCAATGTAGTCCTATATTAGAAACGCAACGCTTTTTGCATATATAATAACATCCTTTCCTTTCCTCTCGATCTCATGCATTTTTCATATTTTTTTACAACAAAAATTTTGAATAGAACCAAAGTTTGTTGAGACGTTTAATTTTGTAATTTGATGCCTTGAAAATGATGAATTAGAAAAATATATTTATTAACTGAAATTGTTCATCCGAAATAAAAAAAAAACCGTAAAAAGAAAAAGTCTTTGCTATAAACTTGTGATAGTAGCCTCTTCAACAATTTGCTATTCGTGAATTTGCTTCAATTACATATAAAAATATTCGAGAGCATAATATGCGAATGCTTCTTACGCATTTAGGCATTTTAGTGCGACGTGATGGCCCGTAGATATTATTGATCCTTAGAAAATAATAGTTGTCAATGTGTTCTGAAGAATTTATGTTATAGATAAACATAAATTAGGTTATCAAGATTCTTAGTCTTTTTTTCGAGTTGTTAAAAAATATGGTTGATAAAAGTTGCGCATAAAATCGGGGGGTTTCACTAAATCTCCAAGTTGGAGCAAGGTAATGAAATCTCCACGTTTTGAGATCTCTTGAGTCAGCAAAAAACGATTTTTACGAAGGTGTCTGTCTGTCTGTAGCCTGTAGTCTGTACTCTGTATACTCGATAACTTTCGAAAGAATGATCATATTGGATTGTGCTTTGGCACACTTTTTTAAAACCGGAAAAGAAGGCACAAGTTTGTTAACCAGCTATTTCGCATAAAAAATTGAAGAGGAGGAGCATTTTGAAAATTTTTTTCGACCTTTTTTTTCCAAGAATAAAAAATTATAAGTACAATTTCTTGTAGCATTTAAAAAGTGAAACAATTTATCCTCGTGATTTTTTTTTTTTGATAAAAACAAAAAATTGCCTAAGGGCGCGCGACTTCCGAACCTCGCGCTTCGCGCTTGATGGTAGACTCACCTCCCGCACCGCGCTCGGTTACGAATTCACCTCGCGCCACGCACTCGGCCTTTGTACCTCCCTAACGTTGTATAAAAAGCTTGTAAAACTCAAAAGCGAAATGTCGACTACTTTAATTTGATGAGTGTGAATTCTCTTTTGATAAGGCTTCTCCGGCTTTAACGACTACATTCTCATCGCGTGTCTCGTGCTGCGCACTCGATCAAAGTTTGTCCAAAACGGTGGATAAGTTTTGTTGCCTAATTTTTTCCACATGCTGTCTAGTTATTCTAGAAATTCGATGAAAAACTTTTCACTATCAATCTCCTGTGTTAGCCTCAGTCACTTTTTCAAAAATTTTATTATTTCAGTTTTATACTTATCTTTCCTGATTGAAATGAAAAATACATATCCTGTTAAGGAAGTTGATAGCACATTGAAGATATTTTCCTGGTGAAGAACTTGCGTCTATATGATTTTTTTCTAAGCTTGTGTCAATTGTCAAAAAGTCTCTTTTTTTTCATTTTTTATTTGCTTTTCTATAAATGAAGCAAAAACCACTTGTCCTATCAAAAAGTTAATTATACCAAATTTGTAGATCTTTTTTTGGTGCACAATTTTAGTTTATTTACATTTTCCCGTACCTTAAATAGTTTGATTAAAAATGTATCTCTATTTTTCACTATTTTTTATGTGACCAGAATTTCGATTTTTATTTTTTTTTTTTGTGCGATCAAAAATGGAATTTTCGATTTTTTGAGAAAATTCAAAAAGTCGTTGTCACAATCTTGTAGGGCTCCCAAGAAGAAACATTCTTGCTCTTTGACTTTCTTTTGAACCTTGCGTTACTTGGCTGAAAATTATCACTTTCTTTTATATTTTTGAATTTTGAATATGCCACAACTCTGAGAATTTGGTTTTTATCAAAAAAAATCGTAAAGATAGTGTTTCGCTTTTTATCTACTACAAAAAACCGTACTTAGAATTTTTGAGCCTTGGAAATAAAAATCCAAACAAATTTTCAGAATACTCCCCATCTTCCATTTTTGATCCAAAATAGCTGATGAATGAACTCGACTTGCATTTTTGCTCCCTAAAAATGGTTGCCAAAGCACGATCGAATATCATCATTCTTTCGAAAGTTTTCGAGTTCACAGATTATTTACCATTATTTTTTGTGCGATCAAAATTTGAATTTTTGAGAAAATTCATAAAGTTGTGAAGTCCATCTTGTAGGGCTTCCAAAAAGAAACATTTTTTCTTTTATATTTTCTTCATATCTTGTGTCGTTAGGCTAAAAATTCTCATTTTTGTTTATATTTTCGAATTTTGAAAATGCCATAACTCTGGCAATTTTGTTCTCATTAATAACCATCATGGGAATAAATTGTTCCACTTATTACTCACTACAGGAAGCTGTACTTATAATTATCAAATCTTGAAAAAAATGGTCTCAAAAATTTTCAAGATGCTCCCCCTTTTTCATTTTTGATACAAAATATCTGGCTAACGAAACTGGACCTTCAGTTTCTGACACTGGAAGAGTGTACCAAAGGCTAATCAAATCTATTAGTTTTTTCGAAAGTTATCGTGCTCACAGACAGACAGACGTACAGACATACGGACAGATAGACAGACACATTCGTAAAAACCTGTTTTTCGGGTTCAGGGGGTCTCAAAACGTGGACATTTGACAAAAAAAGGGGTTGGTCAAATTTTACACAAATCTAATACCTTCTCTAATGAGAATGTAAAAATTAAATAATCCTCATAGAAGCAGAGATTTTCAGCAGTTTTGCAATATTTGCAACTCTGTGTATGTGTTACACTGTAAAGTGAATCAAGCAAGTATGGAGCCGCGCGCGTAGCGCGCCATAAGAATGTGCCCGCGCAGCGGGCAGATTTTTTTATTTGGAAACTTATCTGTTTGCCACAAGTTTCTGTATTTGTTTAAGTATTGTTGATGATTTGAAAGTCACATCTTTTCCACTTTCAAAATTGATATATTTTGGTAGAAATTTCAGCCATTTTCCTAAATCTGGATGGTTCGGGCAATTTAACTTACTGTTTTGTTAAAATTTAATCTTCTTTGGTGGAATTAAACTATTAATGATGAAAGATTTTACTTAATTATAATATATAATTAAAATTATAATTGTGCTTAAATATGGACTGTCACATTTCCCATTGAGAATTGATTTTTTTCGCTTTGAAAGTTCATCATTTTATTGAAAATTCTTGTATTTTGTTAGAGATTTGTCTTTTTAATATAAATATACATTTTCTTGGTTTGGAAACTCAAAAAGACCCACTTGGGTCTATCGCTTTTCTGAATACGCGTCTATTTTTCCCAATATTTGGCAGAATTTGTATTTTCATCAGGATGACTCAATCATCAACAAATGATTTTCTAACGGGGAAATTTTTTTGAAACATAATCAAGGGGGGAAGAGAGCTGGGAGAAAAGCAAAAAAGGAGAATAAAAGAAAAGGAGAGGCAGAGAGTTTAGCAAAGAAGAGGGGAAGAAAAGAAGAGAGTTGAAAGAAAAAGAGAAGAAGAAAAAAGTAAAGGAAAGAAGAGTAACTAGAAAAAAGGAAGAGGCAAAAAAGAGAGGAAGAAAAGAAGACAGTTAGGATATGAAAGGAAGAAAGGCTCAAGAGAAACAGGAAAAAAGAGAAAATAAGAGAAGAGAAGAGTAGAAGAGGATACCAAGAGAAAAAAGAAATAAAGAGAAGGAGACATGTAGTGAATAAAAAAGAAGAGCAGAGAGAGTTGAGGAAAACAGAAAGGGAAGGAGTACAAAATAAGTGAAGAAGTGGAGAAGACAAAAATATAATAAGGAAAGGAAAAACGAATGTAAGAAAAAGGACAAAGAAGAGAAGAAGAGAGTTAGGACATGAAGAGAGTTGTTGGAACAAAAGAAGGAAGGGAGGATAGAAGATTGGGAGAAGGGAGAGAAAGTTTAGAGGTGAAGAGAAGAAGAGGAGAATATGAAAAAGGAGAAGATAACCAGAGAAGAAAAGACAGATGGGAAAAAGAAGACTTTGGGACGGGGGGAATAGAAAAGGAAGAGATGTGTGAGGAAGAAGTAAAGAAAGAAAACGATGGGAAGAGGAAGAAGGATTCAAGAGAATAAGGAAGTGGACGGAAGTGACGAGGGTAGGTTAGTTGGAGAGAGAATATAAGGAGGAAGTAAGAGAAGGATACAGTAAGGAGAGAAAGAGTGCAAGAAGCAGAAGAGAGTTGGAAGAAGAAGAAGAAGAAGGAAAAAAAAGAAAAGAAGAAGGGAGTCGGAGGAAAGGGAGGGTCAAGCCAAGAAGAGAAGAAGAGATGATGAAAATAAAGAGAAAAAGAAAAGGGGAAAAATAGAAGAGAGTCGAAAGAATAAGAAAAAGAAGAAAGGGACAGAGTAATGAGAAAAAGAGGAGGAACAAAGGAAAGCACAAGGAAGAAAAGAGTTGAGTGACAGAGAGAAAAGGAGCAGAAAGGAGCAAAAAGGAGAAGAAGAGGAGTAGATGAGAAGAAAATATAAATTTCAGGAGAAGAAAAGAGTAGAAGAAATATAAGAGAAAAAGAAAGTCTGGATAGGAAGAGAGTCAGGTGAAGAAGAGAAGGACGAAATAAGAAAAGAAAAGAAGGAGAGAAGTTAGCAAAGAAGGGGAGAATGAAAAAAGAGGGTGAGTGAAGGAGAGAAAGTGAGGGGTCACGAAAAAAGAGGAAAGGGTAAGAAGAGAACATGAGAAGAAGGAAATGAGAAAGAAGAAAGCTAAGAGCGAAAAAGAGTAAGGAGGAGGAGAGAAGGAGAGGAGAAGAAAAGGAGAGAGTTCAGCAAAGTAAAGACGAAGAAAACAAGAGAAGCAATGCTACTATTCTGATGATGAATAATATTTTTTTACATTCTCAAAATATTACAAAATTGATCATATGTACGTAAAGAAAAATAAATTCATTATCTGTAAATCTTTCAAAATAAACTAATATTGATTGTAATAATATACGTTGGATTAAAACAATTTGATATAAAGAACTCAACAATGAAAGAACAGAGACGCGCGCCTTGGCGCGCGTTACTCTCCTAGTGGTACATAAAAAAAAGAAAGAATAGGCAACACCAGTTGTATGGGTATCACTATCACAGAGGGAAACTTTTTGTTAGAGCCAAAGACTGGAACTATTTTGGTTTAGATAAGTAGGTCAAAAAATTCTATAATAGCAGAGAGTAGGTATTCAGTACAATTTTATTTTCTAAACTTGGAAGAATATCACTTCGACTGTCCCGAAAAAATTGTTTCAGCAAAGATTTCCTAATGTAATTTGTATCCAATATATTATGTTCCACTCGAGTGCCTTATCTCCATAGAGATATGACATTTTACCTAAGTAGTATCTAATTTATACACTATGTTTTCGACAATCTCTGTTAAGACGGTTCTCTTTGGGATAGTCGACTTTTCATTTTATCCATCGAATCAGTTTCAAAGTGCAATTGTCGGCCAATGCCTCCGAAATGAGATAATAGCTGAAATGCGCACAAAGCCTGAATGCGCACAAAGCTAAATGCGCATAGGAAGGCTTAAATAGTTGACTTTGCGGGAATATTATTTCAATTCAGAATGAAAATTACACTTGATTATCAAAAGACAAATCCAATCAACAAAATCCCAATTCGAATTACCAAATGCATCAGAACCTTCCTGAAAAATCCATAATCATCAAGAAATTTGGTTTCAAATTACTTTCATTTTCTCTCATCTAAAGTGATAAGAAGTGTTTGCAATAGTTTTTAAACAAGTCAGTTAAGTTAAGTGAACAGTTTTTCAAGAAACCTTCATGATATCTAGGGATGCTTAGATTTTGTGGCCTTTTAAGTAGAAAGTTATCTCCTACGATAGGATATCGAACTTATCGTCTGAAACTAAAGTGAAAAATTGTAGTTCTCCTCAGTTGTCATTCTGTGCTTATTGAGAATGGAGTGGACGTACATTTTAGCTTCAGCAGCAGCTTTTTTGGTTGCAATTTATTACTTTCTAACTTGGAATTACGAATATTGGAAAAAACAGGGGGTACCTTCTGCCCCTGGTGTCATACCAATTTTTGGACACATGTGGTCAGTCCTTTCTCTTAAAGAAAGTTTTCCAAGTCTATGTGAAAAATTGTATAAAGGAAATTTGAATTCAAGTATGGTAGGATTCTTCCAATTAAAAACACCAACAATCCTGCTTCGTGATCCTGAACTTGTAAAGAATATTTTAGTCACTAATTTTGCAAGCTTCCACGACAACGAACTTACACTTCACACCAAATTGGATCCGTCAATGAGTGACACTCCATTTTTCGCGAAAGGTGATGTTTGGAAGGAGAACAGATCTGTCATGACAAATGGATTTTCCAACAAAAAATTGAAGTTGCTGTTTACATTGGCTCGGGAAGTATCTTTCAAACTCCATAAGTATTTGGAAAAAAAGGCTCAAGAGAAAAATATTGTGGAATTGGATTTGTTGCACTTTTGGACGAAATACACTGGAGAATTCGTCGCGAATGTTGGATTTGGAGTGGAGGGTCATTGTTTTGAAGATAAGCCTGTGACTTTCCAAACTGTCGTTGAGCCCATGTTTGACTTTTCTACTTTTGGCAGGGAGAAGGAAATGATACTTTTCTTTTTACCAAGATTAGCTAAAATTATGGGAATAGCCAGGGTGCCCACAGATGTTGAAAGCTTCCTCCGACATCTTGTGAAAGGTAAGGCTTCATTGACTTGAAAATTCCAATAATAATTAATTCAATTATTTTTTATTCATCAATAATTTAGAGACTTATTTATGTGTGTGTATATTAGGGTGGTCCAAAAATGCATTAGGAAATTTTTTTTTCGAATTTTTCTGCAAAACGCCCATGAATTTGTCCAAATCCACAAAAAAAACGATTTTTTTTTTAATAGTATTATTTAAAGGTGGCGCAAGCCCCACGAAGATTAACACGTATTTCCCATAATAAAAAAAAACAATTTTTTGTAAATTTTATTCAGAATTATCAATATTAGGTGAGTCGAGTTCAAATTTACTATTTTTCTTCACAATTAGTCACAAAATGCAGAAAAAATATTATTTTTCAAACATCACCCCCATAAATATGTTTTATAGGGTCCCAAAAAACGCCCATAAGTAAAAAAATGGGTTGTTCGAGTTTTTGGCGCTAATTACGATTTTTTGCGGTTTTTTCAACGCAGATTATTTCAAATACATGAAATACTACTTTCTACTGATAATTAGATGTTTATTCAAATTGTTTAAACAATTTATTATTGTTTTTAGCAACTTTCTCTGAGAAAAGGGTTGGAAAATCAAGGTTTTTTCTGAATATTCAACTTACTTTGAACGTTTCAGTAAAAACGAGGTAATATTCAATTGATGTTAGGAAAAATAATGGTTTAAACAATTTTTCATTAATTATAACAATATTGTCTTAGAATAATGCTACAAAGTTGCAGTTTCTTCTGATATTTCTAAATTTTTGTCCACTTTCCACTTAAGGTGAGTAATTATTTTATTTTATTCAGGAAAAATAATTGTTCAAACAAATTGTAAATGTTTATAGCTATCTTCTTCTGGATGAATACTACATATTCACGGTTTTTCCTGAAATCTTCGACTATTTATCACTTTTTGATTAGATCAAAGTAATAATTAATTCATTTTAAAAGAATAATTGTCTAAAAAATTTATAATCATTGCTAATAATATTTTCTTTATCTAACGATAGGAACTTGCGGTTTTTTCTAAAATTTTCAACTTTTGCTCACTTTTCACTTGAAGTGAGTTCATATTTAATTTCATCTAACAAAAGTAATTGTTAGAAGAAGTTATTATTGTTTATGGGTATCTTCTCTCAAATTAGTGCTAAAATGTTGCGGTTTTTTCTGAAATGTTTAACTTTGCTCTACCTTTTTAGTTGTGAACAAATAATAAATAAACATTCGAGAGAATCATATTTTTAATAGTATTTTATCGTTTTAAGTAAATAATTTTTGTTCTCTTCCCAATGTTAAAAAAAATTAATTAAAATAAAAAAGCTTGAATCATTCAGCAAATTTGAATTGCGAATTTTCTTCTATAATTGTGGACCTTCATCGCAAAAATTGTATTTTTGAAAAAGTAGTTCAACTTTCAACCAAAGAGTTGAATTTTTGACCTAGGAAAATAAATTTTCATTTTAATTAGAAAACAATCTAATTTAACCAATTATTATATAAATCCAATGTAATTGAATTTCACTCG
Source organism: Neuroterus valhalla (assembly GCA_011762715.2). Taxonomy (NCBI): domain Eukaryota; kingdom Metazoa; phylum Arthropoda; class Insecta; order Hymenoptera; family Cynipidae; genus Neuroterus; species Neuroterus valhalla. The sequence continues at coordinate 9,538 of WSXT02186987.1, read as the reverse complement.
AACTCTCCATTCAGTGCAGAGTTAAACATTTCAGAAAAAACCAAAACTTTCTAGCCTTTATCTAAGAGCAAATGGTTATAAACAATAATAAATCGTTTAAATAGGCATTTTTGTTAACTCGCATTAATTATTACTTCACTAAGTGAAAACTGGACAAAAAGCCTAAGAGTTTAGAAAGAACCGCAACTTTTTAGCACAAATTTAAGAGAAGAAAGCCATAAACAATTATAATTGGTTTAAACACTTATTTTTGTTAATATAAATTAAATGTTAACTGACTTCTAGGAAAAAGTGGGCAAAAAGTTAAAAATTTCAGAAAAAAACCGCAAGTTTCTATCACTAAGCAAAGAAAATATTATAAGCGATGATAATAAATAGTTCAAACAATTATTTTTTTAACATGAATTAATTATTACTCTAATCTAATCAAAAAGTGATAAAAAGGTAAAAATTTCGGGAAAAACCGCAACTTTGTAGTATTAATCTGGAAGAAGATAGCTATAAACATTTACAATTTGTTTAAACAATTATTTTTCCTGAATAAAATAAAATAATTACTCACCTTAAGTGGAAAGTGGACAAAAAGTTAGAAATATCAGAAGAAACTGCAACTTTGTAGCATTATTCTAGGAGAATATGGTTATAATTATTAACAAATTGTTTAAACAATGATTTTTGTTAACTCTAATTGCTTATCACTTCGCTTCAACTTGAACATCGGAAATAAGTTGAAAAATTCAGAAAAAAACTCGAATTTCTAACCCTTTTCTAAGAGAATGTTCCTAAAAACAATAATAAATTATTCAAACAATTTAAATAAACATCTGATTATCAGTAAAAAGTCGTATATAATGCATCTGAAACAATCTGCGTAAAAAAAAACTAAAAAAAATCATTATTATCGCCCAAAACTTGAAAAACCCATTTTTCCACTTATGGGGGTTTTTCGGGACCCTATAAAACAGACTTATGGTGGTGATGTTTGAAAAGTAATATTTCATTCGTGTTCAGTGACTCATTTTTTGATAATTCTGAATAAAATTTACAAAAATGTCTTTTTTTCTTTTGGGAAATACGTTTTAACTTCATGGGGCTTGCGCCACCTCTAAATATTATAATTTTTTTTTTTGCGTTTATTTTTTTTTTTATTCGAACAAATTTCCGGGCATCTTGCTTGAAAATTCGAAAAAAAAACTGTTTGGACCACACATATATATTTCTATCTTTCAGTTGTATTTCAAAAGAATAGGAGTAAAATTCTGTTCAGGAAATGTAAAAAATGATAGATTTTGACAATGAATCATCCGTTTTCGAAATTTAACAAGATATTTTAAACTATATTTAGTAATAGATAATGCAATATTTCAATATTTCAAGCTTTTCCCTAAACAATACGAGTCCGTTAAACTAGAATTCAAGTTTTTGAATAATTGCTAGAAACAGTGTCTGTTTTTTGGAAGAAATACATATTTTCTGGAAAAAAATCCTAGGATATTTAACTATAAGATTTTGAGTTTTAAAAGACCTTTTTTATGATCTAGAAGTTTCAAATAAAACACTATACTGTTCTGCTTTGGAAAAACACCATTAATTGAAAATATATATTAATAAATTTTCCATATCAATAAAATTAAGAAACAAAAATGCACCTCATTATGCTTTTTTACTTTTTTCATAATTTAAAAAAAGTTACTGCGTCATTATCGCAAAACATCCTCAACTCAAATATTGTAGAAATATATTTCGCAAGAGAACTTTTAACGGGAGAAAGTGGGCCTCAACTTTACGAATTAGAAAAACAACGGCCAAATGCGTCATAGAAAAATTCCTGATACCGTCAACGATGAGATAACAGGTGTAAATTTCTCTACGGCTTTTCGGCACTGAAATAATCTAGCACCGTAACGAGCATGATATTGAGGAGCCAAAATAGAAGTTTTCTGTTCGAAAAAAGCCGTAACTTGAATAATATAAATTTTTCAGTTACAAAATAACCAATGGAACTGTTTGTTTCTAGTTGAAAAACTGCGAAAACATCTATATCAAATAAGGATGCAATTATTTAGATTAAGTTGGTCGTAAAATTTTTCAGATTCAAAGATTACTGGATTTGAAAAATTTGGTTTTATAGAAAATATGCTTGTAAAAAAAATTCATTTATTTGAAATTTTAGCACTCGTTCATTTTAAATTACATGAATGTTATGAAAAATACTTATTTGAAAATTTTAGAGAAATGTTATCTGAAATATCATTATTCAAATGCAAATACTTTCTTGAATTTAAGTTTCAAAAATTTTTAATGCTTCCTAATATGTAATTAAACTAGTGCAAAACTGGACAATTAATAATAATATGCGTTATTATAAATGTAATTGATAAAATAATGAAACAATAACAAATCATGTAATGGATAGTAAAAATTTTATGACATTGATGATATCATCATTACTTTTTTCATGATATTCCAAATGTTTGATCAAATTCGTTCATCTTTTTAATGTTTATAAAACTGACCGAAAAATATATAAATATGATTGCTGCGTATTTTAATTCTAATGATCAAGGCCTCATTTGCTTATTTGACAGATTCTCTGCAATTTTATTTGGGTAGGTTTTATTGCAAAAATAAATTTGTAAGTCATAATCATTGTAATTATTATAAACAATGAAAGTTCAAAGTTCAATCAACACCAACCAAATAGAATTATAGAGAATTCTTCTGAGAATTGGATGAGCCCTTGATCATTAGGATTATATAAGAATTGTAACTTTTCGCTAACGAAAAAACAAAAACTAGAACTCTGAATAACTCATGATAAATAAACAATTCCAACCTGAATAATTTTTTTCTGAAGCACACTTAGAAGCCTCCTTCAAAATACGCAGAAATTAATAAAAGATATATTGTGGTCAATTTTATGTCATTAAAAAAATGATCGAATTTTGAGATTGACTGTACGTAGTGTACATCCTTAATTCAAGTTTACGGCGCACAGTGTGAAAAAAGCACTTTTTTGGAACAAAAATCAGCTGACTCCCCAATTTTCAACGGATCAGACCTTTTTTTTCAAATACTCATGAAGACGTACTCTAACACGTAGAAGTTCACATTTTTTTAATTCATTATTTAATACTTTTTATTTAACCTAAAATTTGTAATTGGTTATATTTGCGATATTTATTAAGCCCTATTTATCGATATTTCTTCACAAGGGTGTAAAATTAGTAAAGTGACTTTTTTTGGATAAAAATGTTACTCGTAGATAATTGTCCTGTACTTTGTTGATTATTATAAACAAATTAATGGATAGAACTGTTAACTGTTGCATTTTCGGAATCATTATGTATTGCTTACGAAGATTTTGTTTAAACAAATGTGAAGAATCAATTTCTAATTGCGTACAAGCACCAAACAACAATCGTAGTTACCATATAGTAGTTTAAACAATTTTTATAAAAAAATTCACTTATTTGGCATACCATGCTTCGAGAAATTTTCTTTTCTGTGGAATAATTTATCTTCACGTGAAGAACAAGAATGATACACATTAGAGTTCCATAAAGCAAGATTTGTCATTGTTATAAGCAATTTTTAAAAACAAATTCACTTATTTGGCATTTATATGCATGGAAAAATTTTCTTTTATTCGGAATTATTTCTTTTCATCTAAAGAATAGAATTCGTGCACAACTGACTTTCACCCAACAGCATTTATCATTGTTATAAACAAATCATACAATCAAATTCCCCTCTTTAGGTGTCACGGTAATTGGCTATATATTTTTTACTTAATTTTACCTTTGTTTGGTCTTCACCTATAAGCCTATGAAACTGGAGCATTCGCTTGAATATATTATTCTACGAGAAGAATTTGGGAATCTTCTGGAATTTGCTTCTGTTTTGCACCTTTTAAGAACAAATGAAAAAAGGTGGAACTGACTGTACTTTGTTTTCTCTTGAATTATTCTGTCATTTGTTTCCGTCTCGTAAATAAAATGATTCCGCATAAAAGACAAATATCCTATGCGCATAAACACCAAATAAGTTAATTTGTTTATAAACATAGTTTATTACAATGGCAAATGTTATTTTGTGGAACTCTAATGTGTATCATTCTTGTTCTTCACGTGAAAATAAATTATTCCACAGAAAAGAAAAATTTTAGATGCACAGACATGCCAAACAAGTGAATTTGTTTATAAAAATTGTTTAAACCACCAACTTTAATTGTTATTTGGTGCTTGTTCGCAATTGAAAATTTATTCTTCATATTTTTATAACAAAATCTATGTAATTAATACATTCGAAATCCGAGAATGCAATATTTAATAGTTATATCCATAAATTTTTTTATAACAATCAACTAAATACAGGATATTGATCTACAAGTTACATTTTTATTCGAAAAGGTAACTATACTAATTCTACACCTTTGTGAATGGGGCTGAGAAAATATAGCAAACATAACCAATTGCAAATTTTAAGTTGAGTAACAAAATATTGAATAACAAATTCAAAAAACGAGCACTTCAGCTTTAAAGTACGATTCTTCATGAGTATTTAGAAAAAGCTCTGATTCTTTGAAAATTGAGAAGACGGCTGATTTTTATCCCCAAAAAAGTGCTTTTTTGCTACTGTACGGCGTTTCCAAATTATTGCTTCCAAACCCATGCTGGCAACTCAAACTTTGACTACTAACCAACAATCTGAAAATTTTTTACGACACGATTCTTTCAAATGTACGTTTCATGCGGAAGAAGTTCCAAATATTTTTCGTCAATATTGAATATTTTTGGTTTCTCTCGGTTCCAATTCAACAATATTCTTCCAAAACAGGGCAGTATAGATTGAACCACTTTATTATAAAAATTATAAAAACATTATAACAATTAATTTTTTATGTACAACTTAATATCCAATTCTTCTCATTTTCATAACAATTCTGGAGACAAGTTTAATCAACGAATTCGATTGAATTGAAACCGAGTGCTATATCTATGCAAATTTCGAATCGTAGAAATTTATTTTTTGTCGGTAACTAGTTTATCGAATCTCTTCTTAACTCAGTGATGTTCCACTGATAATCTTTGATTTATGTATCAAGATTTCCGTCAGTGAAAATCTAATCAGTAAAAAATTATTACAATTCAAGGCATCATTCCTCATGATTTACAAGCCAAAGTTACTGTGGTATAAAATTTCAATGAAAGAACTGACAATTTTCTAGTCATCTTTTTACTAGCTAAGCTGTGGAGAATGAAATAAATTTCACTGATTTTTCTATTCATTTGCAATAAATAAAATGTCGAAAATCGTACAAATAGTCGAATTTTTGCGATTCAAACTTTCTTGTAAAGCCAATAAGAATAACATACCAAATGTGTAAAAATTGGTTGAAAATTTTGCGAAATGTAAGAAGCTGCATTTGCGTGATCTCTCCCTAGACTCCCAATGCTAGCGCATTGATCAGGCATATTCAAAAGTCAATAACGCTTCCCAATAACGCTTTTCAGCGTCACGGTATATACAGTAGCGCAAAAAGGTATCTTTGGATAAATCATCTTTTAGCCCAAACCACTGATCTGATTTACAATTTCTTTTTTTTTAAATAAAAGAGAATGCCATTTTTTCGGAAAATTTATTTCCTGACTGCGAACAATTTTAATTGATGCACAAACTCATTACAAAAGTTTCGCGGTAGCGCTGACCACATAAAAATTTTTCTTGAGATTGATATAAACAAATTTCTGAACAAAAATTATATCTTCTCTATTCGCAATAATAAAATACTTTGAACCTATATTTTCCGAAAGAGGTAAGTGTAGAAGGATGTTTATTCGCAATTGGGAGCAATTCAACATAAGTTATCAACAGTTTATAACAACTTAATTAACATTCATTGACATCCATTACATTCATCAATTAACTATTCTGGCCATTTTCCAATACAAAATTTCCGGTTTTGCAGCCGAATCACGTACTAGTATCTCCACGAAGCTTCTCCTGATTGATTATGCGTTATCAGAAAACAATTTTTTTTTATTTGAATAAATTTCATGAACATACGGAGCATTTGACTATTCTCTGGAAGATAAGTTCCGTTTTTCCTTCGAAATCAATTGTGAATCTATCACTTATGATCCTACATTATAGATATAGTTATTTTAATAACAAACACTCATTATTTAATCAGGTTTAATAAACAAATGCATATTTCCATCATTTTTCAATCAATAAATTTCATTTCCTTAGCCGAAAAACAAGGAATCTCTATTTGATGGTCTACTGCCATGCACATGGTGCTTTACAATAATAATTTACATTTTTTAAACAAATTCAATGAGCGAATACATAATATGACCATTTATCAATACTTACGTTTCGATTCTCTTCACACAAACAAGTATGAATCTTCTACTCATAGTCATTCACCACAGATATAGTGCTTTTTATAAACAGTCATTTATTATTGAAACTAATTCGATGGAATATACATCATTTGACAAGTATCCGGTCAAATGGTATTCCTTATTCTTTTCTGCACACAGCAAAAACAAAGTGTGAATGCTACACTGTAAACAATTCTGCAAGATGAACCGAACACATATACTGAATACTTGTCAAATGACATACGTATTATTATTATTATTATTATTATTATTATTATTATTATTATTATTATATATTAATAAACATTATTATATGATTATATTATTATTATTATATTACGTATATATACGTACATCGAAGTACTTTCAATAATAAATGAAAGTAAAGTAAATAAAGTTTGAGTGAAGAAAATCGAAACCTAAGTATTAAAAAAAAATCTGCCCGCTGCGCGGGAACATTCTCATCGCGCGCTTCGCGCGCGGCTCGCTTCGCTCGCAATTTTGGGCGCGCCTAGGGCGGGCGTCTTTTGGATCTCGCGCTTCGCGCTCGACGGTAATGTCACCTCGTGCTCCGCGCTCGATTATAAATTTACCTTGCGCCACGCGCTCGGCCTTTGTTCCTCTCCTCAGCTTGTGAAACTCAAAAGCGAAATGTTGACTCATTTAATTTTATAAGTGTGAATTCCCTTTTGTTAAAGCTTCTCCGGCTTTAACGAATGCATTCTTATCGCGTGTCTCGTGTTGCGCACTCGATCAAAGTTTTTCGAAAGCGGTAGAGAAGTTTTGTTGCCTATTTTTTTCACATATTGTGTAGTTTCTCTAGAAATTCCATTTTTCAATTCTTAATTTTATTTTTTATGATTGAAACAAAAACTACGGGTCCAATGGGAAAAATTATAGAAAATTTACAGATATTCTTCGGGTAGACAACTTTTCTCTATCAATCTTCTGTGTAAGTATTAGTCATTTTTTCAAAAATTTTATTATTTCATTTTTATAGTCATTTATCCTGATTGAAATGAAAACTAAATATCCTGTTAAAGAATTTGATAACACATATAAAGACATTTTCTTGGTAAAGAACTTGCGTCTATTTGATTTTTCCTAATCTTGTGTCAATTGTCCAAAAGTTATATTTTTTCATTTTTTATATGCTCTTTTATAAATGGAGCAAAAACTGCTTGTCCTACCAAGAAGTTGATTTTACCAAATTTGTAGATCTTTTTCTGGTGCACAATTTTAGTTTATTTATATTTTTCCGCACCTCACATAGTTTGACCAAAAGATGAATCTTTCTATTTTTCATTATTTTTTGTGCGACTAAAATTTGAATTTTCGATTTGTTGAGAAAACTCGAAAAGTTGGAAAGATCATCCTGGAGGGCTCTCAAAGAGAAAGGTTTTTTTCTCAAAATTTTTTTTCATATCTTGCGTTGTTTGGCTAAAAATTCTCATTTTCGTTTATATTTTTTAATTTTGAAAATGCTACAACTCTGACAATTTGGTTTTATCAAAAAAAAATCATGAGGATATATGGTTTTACTTTTTACCTACTCCAAAAAAGGTACATGAAATTTTTGTGTCTTGAAAAAAAAGTCCTCTTTTATTTTTGGTCCGAATCAGCTGGTTTACGAACTCGACTTGTATTGTATTTTTGGTCCCTCAAAATGTGTGCCGAAGCACGATCGAATATGATCATTCTTTCGAAAGTTATCAAGTTCACAGATTATTTTTCATTTTTTTTGTGCGATCAAAATTGGAATTTTCGATTTTTTGAGAAAATCCAAAGAGATGTATTCATGTATATTTTCTTTCTGACTTTTTTTCCAATCTTGCGTTATTTGGCTAAAAATTCTTATTTTCGTTTATATTTTTGAATTTTGAAAATGCCACAACTCTTACAATTTTGTTTTTATAAAAAAAAATCATTAGCATAAATTGTTTCACTTTTTACCTACTACAAGAAACCTTACTTAAAATTTTTTAGTCTTGGAAAAAAAGTCCAAAAAAATGTTCAAAATAGTCCTCCTCTTTCATTTTTGATCCAAAACAGCTGGTTAACGAACTCGACTTGTATTTTTGTTCCCTCGAAATTTCTTGTGCGATCGAAATTGGAATTTTCGATTTTTCGAGAAAGTTCAAAAAGTTGTGGGGCCCATCTTGTAGGGTTTCCAAAAAGAAACATTTTTTCTTCGACACTTTTTTTCATATCTTTCATTGATTAGCTAAAAATTCTAATTTTTGTTTATATTTTCGAATTTTGAAAATGCCATAACTCAGATAATTTAATTCTTATCAAAAAACATCAAAGAAATAAATTCTTCCACTTATTACTCACTGCAGGAACATGTACTTTCAATTATCGAGTCTTGAAAAAAACGGTCTCAAAATTTTTCAAAATGCTCCCCCTCTTTCATTTTTGATCCAAAATAGCTGGCTAACAAACTTGACCCTCAGTTTCTGACACTGAAAGAAAATATCGAAGGCCAATCAAATCGATCAGTTTTTTCGAAAGTTATCGTGCCCACAGTTAGACAGACAGACAGATAGACAGACACATTCGTAAAAACTTGTTTTTCGGGTTCAGGGTGTCTCGAAACGTGGACGTTTGACAAAAATGGGGGGGGGGGGGGTTAAATTTTACGCAAATCTAATACCTTCTCCAATGAGAATGTAAAAATCATACAATGTATTTGTTGATTGATTTTGTTCAAAAAATGTGCAATTATTATTATTATTATTGTTTTTGTTTTTGAAAATTACTATTTCTATAATATAGGATCATTAGTGAAAGATTCACAATTGATTTTGACGGAGAAACAAAACTCATTTTCAAAAGAATAGTCAAATGCTCCATTTTTTTATGAAATTTGTTGAAAAAAAATAGAATTTTTTTCTAATAACACATTATCAATCAGGAGAAGCTTCGTAGAGATACTAGTACATGATTCGGCTGAAAAAACCAAAACTTTCAATTGGAAAATGTCCAGAATAGAAATTTGTTAATCAAATTGTTATAAACTATTGATAATTCCCCAGACGGCAAACCGAATTCTTTATTAATGAAAAAATAATTCAAATTTACGAACACGAATTCGTAAAAAAATTCAGTTTTTGTTCATACAGAATTCTTCCTCAATTCATATT
>WSXT02186977.1:0-20363 GCA_011762715.2 Neuroterus valhalla | reverse complement strand
GCTTCATTCTCTATGCCGTCCTCTCCTGTCGCTTTATTCCTCTTTAGCCTTTCTATTGCCTCGTTTACTTCCTCTCTGCTTATCTCATTTATATCTTCCCCTCATTTTTTAGTTATCTTTCATGATTGAAATGAAAAATACAAATCCTGTTAAAGAGGTTGATAACTTATTTAAAGATATTTTCCTGGTGAAGAACTTCTGTCTGTTTTATTTTTCTTGAGCTTGCGTCAACTATCCAAAAGTTCATTTTTTTCATTTTCTATATTCTTTTTTATAAACGGAGAAAAAACTGCTTGTCGTATCCGACGTAGTTTGGCCAAAAAAAGGGAATTTCGGGAAAACTTTTACTTTTTACTTTTGGTCCCTAAAAATGGGTACAAAAGAGCAATCAAATATGATCATTCTTTCGAAAGTTGTCGAGTTCACAGATTATTTTCCAATATTTTTTGTGCGATCAGAAATGAAAGTTTTTATTCCTTGAGAAAAGTAGAAAAATTGTCGGTACAATCTTGCAGGGCTCCCAAGAAGTAACATTTGTGCTATTTGACTTACTTTTTAACCTTGCGTTATTGGGCTAAAATTTCTCATTTTTTCTTTCATATTTTTGAATTTCGAAAATGCCACAACTCTGACAATTTTGTTTTGACAATTTTTGAATCTTGGAAAAAAAGTCGAAAAAAATGCTCAAAATGTTCCCCCTCTTGGATTTTTCATCCAAAATAGCTAGTCAACGAACGTTACCTGTCTTTTTGGCCCCTTAGAATGTGTGCTAAAGGGCGATCCAATCCGTTCTTTCTTTCGAAAGTTATCGAATACACAGATTACAGACTACAGATAGAGAGACAGAAATCTTTAAAAACCATTTTTTCTGACTCAGGGGTTCTCGAAACGTGGAGATTTCATCAAATCCGTGAAAGTCAGTTTTCACATAAAACCAATACCTTCTCATTCAGAATGAGAATGTTAAAAGTAAAAATAGCCTTTTGCATGACTAAGTAATTGTTTAAGTTGGTATCATCTTGACAGCAAATCATCACTCATGTTTTCGAATGCTCATAACCTCACAAAAATATTTTTTTCTTTCAAAGCGGAAAACAACATTCTGTCTAATACACCAAGTTGAATTGGCTCCGTTTAACATGGAAAAATCTAATTTTCTCCCCTCTACATTGAAATCTTGATTTAAAAAACGAGTCAACCATAGAAGAAAATCAATGCTTCTAGAGAGATTTGGCCAAACCAGTTTGTGGTACATATGCGTCAGACACTACGGTCGTATGCAGATTTGTCCAACGAAGTGAATTATCTTGTTTCACTGACAATGTGAAATAAGTGAGTTATGCTGAAAAATATTTTTATTGATTTTGAAATAATTGATAAAAATAGTAACAATTTCCAAACAAGAAATGACCTCCATTAGTTAGGAGGATAGCATAAAATCTTTTGTTCACAAATAGTCATCCCATTAATAGTCTTTTATTTTTTTAATTGCTTATCTGTTCTACGACATATAGAAATTAAAATTAAAATTTTTCAAAAATCAGGATATTATTGTCGATAGCATAATAATATTCTCAAGTTTTTTCTCTGATTCTCAAAAACGATAAAAAATATTGTTATTTATTTCAGGGTTTGAACTCACATCAATGGACCAATGTCGCCACCTTGAAACTTATAAGCACCTTTCATGTCTTCAGATCAATAGTTCCTAGTCCATTGCTACAGAAAACTTTGTTCTGCTCTCTTATGAATTCAAGTTACAAAGTATATTATTTTTGCGTGTTTCAATTTTATTTCATATCAAAGTTTTAAATTGCCTGTAGGAAGTTCAGGCTATGTAAGTCTGTTACGTTGAGGCCACCATGCGGCTTATGACTGATTTAATGGTAGATAAAAAAAATATGGGTTAAAGATTCGTTTAACAAGGGACAAGGATTCTTCTGTTTGGGTAAACATAGATTGGTAAACAGTCAATATTCAACGTTTAAATAATCAGTATGTAAAACTTTTTCAAAAAAAACAAACAAGGTGACCTATCTACGGGCGTGTTTTTCGACCCGCTGAATCCGAATTTCAAGTCAGTTTAGGCCGTACACCCTCCAATTTCGAATAAATTGCAAAAAACCGTAAGAAATAGCGAGAATCGGATGTTTTCGTAATAAAAATAACTTTTGGATCTAGGGCAAGCATAATTCCTATGTATTTTGAACCGCTGAATACTAATTTCAAGTGCACTTAGATCATAAGCCGTTTTGAATCCAAGAAAATTGTAAGAAACCCACAAAAATTGTAAAAAACCCATAAAAATTGCAAAAATCGCAAAAAATTGGAATTATCTTGATAAAAAGAGTTCTGTAGACTTGGATCGAAGGAGATTTCCATGTAATTTAATCTGCTTGATCCGAATCTGCAATGTATTTCGCTTATATTCCCTCAAACACTCAAGAAATGACATAAAACCGAAAAAATAGCAACAAACGTGGGTGGAGTTCCGAAGAGCGCTTACCTTCGATTAATTTGAAACTCTTTGCATCTATGGATTTTGACGCGCTGATCACAAAAATGATAGTGGAAATACCCGCAAATTTGATTTCCATGGTAAAAACCATGAAAAATCCACCAAAATCATGTTTTTTTACGTTATTCGCAGCAAATAGTGAGAATTTATAAAAAAGCTTCAGATAAAAGTTTTAGATCCTTTAAAAATACATATGTGTTCAATATGTTTTTAGCAAGCGGCTGAAGGTTTTCGATGAAAACAATGAAATAGCAAAAAAACTCTGCACTTCTCACCAACATAAAATATGTATTTTTAAAGGACCTAAAACTTTTATCTGAACCTTTTTATAAATTTTCACTATTTGCTAAGATGAACGTAAAGAAACATGATTTTTGTGAGTTTTTCATGGTTTTCACCATGAAAATTAAATTTTCGGGTATTTCCACTATCATTTTCGTAATCAGCGCGTCAAAATACATAGAAAAACAGAGTTTCAAATTATTCGGAGGAATAAGGCTCTTTGGAACTCCACCTACGTTTGTTGCTATTTTATCGGTTTTATGCCATTTTTTTAGTGTTTAGGGGAATATTAGCAAAAAACATCGCAGATTCGGATTAAGCAGATTAGATTACATGGAAATCTCCTTTGACCCGAGTCTACAAAACTTTTTTTATCAAGATAATCCCCTTTTTTTTGCGATTTTTGCAATTTTCATGGGTTTTATACAATTTTCGTGGGTTTTTTACATTTTTTTTTTTGGATTAAAAGTGGCTCATGATCTTAGTGCACTCGAAATTAATATTCACCGGTTCAAACTACATAGAATTATGCTTGCCCTAGATCCAAAAAATATTTTTATTACTAAAACATCCAATTTTCGCTATCTCTTACGGTTTTTTGCAATTTATTCGAAATTGGAGGGTGTACGGCCTAAACTGACTTGAAGTTCGGATTCAGCGGGTCGGGAAACATGCCCGTAGATAGGTCTGGTCCGGTGTACAGAAAACTTTTTTTTTGTGTGCCGGTGTAATTATTGCACTTTGAATTTGCAGACGTGCTATCATACATTCTAAACCATTCTCAGAAAATTTAACACAATATTATCATTTTTTCAATTATAAATCCGCTGAATATGAATCATTCAATTATTCGCGTGACAGACTGTCGCATGTCCTCAAAAGCGTTTAATTCTATTTAAGGCGTACAATAATAATGCGTCATGGTTCTAATAACCGTTTTGTGTGTTTTTGGTTTGAAGGGGGTGGGGGTTGCTCTTAGTGAATCTCGTAAACTAATAAAAACAAGATATAAGAATTATGTACTATTTTGTTTCGTTGATGAATAATAAAACATGTTTGATAAAATAAGTTATATGTGTATATCCAATTATTGAAAAGAGCATGGCGCCATTTATGATTATGGTGAAACCGGCGGTGCTTAGTTGCGCCAATCTCCCTCAGGTAGTTCGTGAGCCATGGCTGAGTTGCGCCAAGACTCTTCAGGGGACGGATTAGGAGGATCTGGACTTTAAAACTTAACGATGAGGAGTCTTGTTTTAGAATAAGATGATGTACAGAGTGAACTGTTACATTTGGCGCAATATATTCAATATAGACTTTTATCAGGAACAGGGTAAAAAACAGACATAGAATCAAAAATGAATGTACGGAAAAATATTGATTTATTTCTTAAAAATAGTATATCAAATTTCATACAAGATCATTACATTGCACCCAAATTCGAAATTTACCTTTATTTATAAAATTTTGAAAAATGAAAGCACTCTGAGTTTCCACACACACTGCTATACCGAACTATCCAATGCATTTAAGATAGAAACAACTCTCTACATTTTATTGCACTTTAGATTTTAACTAACGTTTGAACAAATCACTTTATCTACATCTATATTAATTCTGATTCAAATTTTGCTATCCCATAATTTTTTTACATTCTCATTCTGAATGAGAAGGTACTGGTTTTATGTGAAAATTGACTTCCGCGGATTTGATGAAATCTCCACGTTTTTAGACCCCTGAGTCATAAAAAAATGGTTTTTACGAAGTTGTCTGTCTGTCTGTCTGTAGTTTGTAATGTATGTACTTGATAACTTTCGAAAGAATGATCGGATTAGATTGCCCTTTGGCACACATTTCGAGGGACCAAAAAGACAGGCCGAATTCATTAACCAGTTATTTTGGATAAAAAATGGAAGAGAAGGAACATTTTCAGCATTTTTTTGAACTTTTTTTTCCAAGACTTAAAAATTGTAAGTACGGTTCCTCATAGAAGATAAAAAGTTGCCAAATAATGCAAGATTGGAAAGGAAGTCAGAGAGAAAAAATGTCTCTTTTCGGGAGCCCTAGAAGATGGTGAATACAACTTTTTGAATTTTCAAAAAATCGCAAATTCCAATTTTGATCTCACAAAAAATGATGGTCAATAATCTGTGAACTCGATAACTTTGGAAAGAATGATCATATTCGATCGTGTTTTGGCACCCATTTTGGGATACCAAAAAGACAAGTCGAGTTCGTTAACCAGCTATTTTGGATGGAAAATGAAAGAGGGGGAGCATTTTGAAAATTTCTTTGGACTTTTTTTCCAAGACGCAAAAATCGTAGGTATGGTTTCTCATAGTAGGCAAAAAGTGGAGCAATTTATCCTTATGATTTTCTTTGATAAAAACAAAATTTTCAGAGTTGTGGCATTTTCAAAATTCAAAAATTTGAAGAGAAATGTTAATTTTTAGCCAAATAACGCAAGATTGAAAAGAAATTAAGAGAGAAACAATGTTTTTTTGGGAGCACTACAAGATCGTGAGTACGACTTTTTGAATTTTCTCAAAAAATCGAAAAATCCCATTTTGATCGCACAAGAAATAATGAAAAATAATCTGTGAACTCGATGACTTTCGAACGAATAATCATACTCGATCTTGCTTTGGCACATTTTCTTATGCTTTACTTATATACTTAGATACGGGAAGGTATCCGTAACAAACAGAAATCACAAACTCTTTTGGCGTAAAATACCAGATTGTAATTGAAAAATTTTTCAATTCAAGAAATCTTGTCTGTCTATTTCTCATCAGGGCCAAATGTACCGTAGGCATATTTCTAAACATAAATTTGGGACTATTATATTTGCGGGCAGGTATGAAATTGGCGCATCTCGACGGTAGGATTACGAAAACCTTTTCCGAAACCGGGATTACAGAAGGGCAATTAGCGCAACCAAGCTACGCCCGGTGGAACCAGCTGTCGGCGAATTCGGATTAGCTTCATCTTCAACAGTATTTAATGGCAGATCAGTTAAATGTGCAATATTCGAACGTATCAGAGACTTTCGCCCAAATTTTCTAGTAAAGGATTCACATATATTATTTTCCCCCTGATGCACGGAAAAATTTTGTACTGGAGGAATTACAGAATTTGTTACGGAGTGGCAGTTATGAGGAAAAATACGTCATAATTACAGACTCAGGTGTTTGTAAACTCCACAAAACTGAAGTACGTTAAAAACAAAGTAGAAAACTGGACATTACACAGAACGCCTCTCCAATCCAGAACACGTTCTGTAATTTCTACTTGTCGCATCATTTCCAGAACAAAAAGCAACTTTGTCACATAACTTTGCTAATCACATTTTGGCTATATTTTGTATATCAGATGGAAGGAAGGAGAAATAGAGAAACACACGAGTGATACATTCTTAACTAACTGTACACACACAAACATAGTTTATGGCCTTACCTAACATAGAATGCACGCAAAGAACTTCCCTATATACTACAAAGTTATCGCACGCTGAGAATAAAAGAGCTGAGAGTCAAAGCGGTCCTTATATATCGACAAAGAAACATTCTTACCGCTTGTGAGAAATGACCAGTGCCAGGCCAAACACTTTTGGTCGAAAAAGTTGTAATTAATTTTTTTACTTGAACGTCAGATTTTTTGGAGACGTTTATCCCTCAAATGTTGTATATTAGCTTAGGGAGGAACTAGGAAGGAAATTTTTATCCCCTATAAATATTAATAGAAAATTATTGAATACAAACGGCTTCAAATGAAGGAAACTCAACCCTTTTATTGAAATTCTTTGTCATTTCTTTTCAAATTTTCCCATTGGATTATATTCAGAGCTTTCATTTTTTCAAATGGAACAATTCAATTTCTACTATGAAAGTTTAGTTTTTATGTCTTATTTGAAATATTCGATTCATAATTACTGATTGTAAAAAAACAGTCAAGCATTTCTAAATATCAGGTAATAGAAATGTTTGCAAGCGAATTCCGAAGAGACTCACAAAGCCAAATTTTCCAAATAATTTGTTCAAACAAATGTAAGCAATGATTGGTAAATTTGCAATATATTGTACAAATCATTCAGAACAACACAAACCCTCAACCCATATACCCGTAAACCCATAAACCCTCAACCCATGAGCACTAAACCCATAAACCCGAAGACCATAAACCCAGAACCGATCAACTCTAAACCCATAAACCGCAAACCCATAAACCTCAAACCCATAAACCTCAAATTCATAGAACCTAATCCCATAAACCCTCAACCTTTGAACCCTGAACTCATAAACGCTTAAACCCTGAACCCATAAACTCTAGACCCATAACCCCCAAATTCATAGAACCTCATCTCATAAACCCATAGACTCTAATCCCTTGAACCCTGAACTCATAAACTCTCAAACTCTCAACCCATAAAATCTGAATCGATGAACCCTAAATTCATGAACCCTAAAATCCTAGACTCTAAATCATTAACCTATGAATACTAGGTCTACTAATTTCCAATACACATACGTTGAAACTCAAGCCTACATATGCAATAACTTTCAACTCTAAAACAACAAATCAATAATTTTCACAGTCTCTTTACATGCCTGCTCAAACTCGGAATTCCTGTAGTTTTTAGAATATTCATTCCATACTAATAGGACTAATGACTAGTGGATAATTTAAATAATCATACAAAGGTTCTAGATTAAATTGCCGAGATGAAGTACGGTTAATTGACAGTAAAGTCTTTTTATTCCTAATTAGCTCTTATTTCATAAGTTTGAGATATAAGAGTTGATAAAATTATTACGAAAAAAAAAATTTGATGAATGAAAAAATCACAAGAGAATGATAAAATTACAGTTAAAAATATATTTTTCAGCGTAACCTAAAATAAAAAAAAACATTTACGGAATAATTTATCTGTTCAAACAGATTAGTTTAGAACAACTGAATCAATAATAAGAACCCGTTTGATTATATAAAGTAAGATTTTTAAAAAGTCCCAATTTAAAGATACAATTGATTATGAATTGAAAATTTAATCTAGTGAGAATAATTTGTTCCAACCATTCTTTTTTCGCAAAACTAAAAGCAAGCTTGAACTTAAAGCACGAAAAAACCTCTTAGTTAACATATGATGTATTTGTATTAGAATTCATTTTCTTTGAGGCGCGTAACAAATTGTATTTAGAGTATAAGATATACTGCTCCGGACATATTTTTCCAGTCGAATTAGTTCTAAGAATATGTTTTGCAGAAAAATTGAACACAATAACCCGAAAGCCTTGAACCCCAGGAGTTGACCCGAGACCGATATAACCTGCAAGTCTTAAAACCCAGGAATGTCAGCCCTATAATACAATAGCCTGCAAGCCTTAAACCCCCGTAATGTCGACCCCAGAATGAAATAACCTGCAAGCCTCGAACCCCTGGAAGATTTACCCGAGATCAGAACAACCTGCATGCATTAAACCTCAGGAATATCAACCCCAGAACACAATAACCTGCAAGCCTAAAACACCAGAAACGTCAACCACAGAACAAAATAACCCGCAAGCCTTAAACCCTGGAAAGGGACACCCGAGATCGAAATAACCTTCAAGTCCTACATTCAAAAACATAATAACCTGCAAGCCTTAAACGACAGGAACGTCCACCTGAGATCTCAATAACCTGCAAGCCTTAAATCCTAGTAATAACAACCCTAGAAAACAATAACCTGCAAGCCTTGAACCACAAGAACGGTCGCTCGAAATCGCCATAACCTGAAAGCCCTGAGCCCCAGGAATGTCAACCCTAGAACACAATAATCTGTAAGCCTTGAACCCTAGGAACAACCACTGAGATCGCAATAACATGCAATCCGCAAACCCCAGTAATGTCAAAACTAGTACAAAATAACCTGCAAGCCTTGAAACCCAGGAAGGGCTATTCGAGATCGCAATAACCTGCAAGCCTTAAACCCCAGTAATGGCAAACCCAGAACACAATAATCTGTAAGCCTTGAACCCTATAAACAACTACTGAGATTGCAATAACATGCAATCCGCAAACCCCAGTAATGTCAAAACTAGTACAAAATAACCTGCAAGCCTTAAAACCCAGGAAGGGCTATTCGAGATCGCAATAACCTGCAAGCCTTAAACCCCAATAATGGCAAACCCAGAACACAATAACCTGTAAGCCTTGAACCGAAAGAAGGACCACTCGAGATCGCAATACCCTGCAAGTCTGAAACCCCTGGAATGTCAGCCCCAGAAAACAACAACCTGCAAGCCTTGAACCCCAGTAATATCAACCCTAGAAAACAATAACCTGCAAGCCTTGAACCTCAGAAGCGGCTGCTCGAAATCGCATTGACCTGGAAGCCCTAAACCCCAGAAATGTCAACCACAGAACACAAAAACCGGCAAGCCATAAACCTCCGGAATGTCAACCCCAGAACACAATATATTTCAAGCCTTGAACCCCAGGAACGTCCACTGATATCGCATTAACATGCAATCCGTACACCCTAGTAATGTCAAACCTAGTACAAAATAACCTGCAAGCCTTGAAACCCAGGAAGGGTCATTTGAGATCGCAATAACCTGCAAGTCAAGGAAGGCTAATAAAAATTGCAATAACACGCCAGCATTAAACCCCAGAATACAATAACCTGTAGCCTTGCACGCCAGGAAGGACTACCCGAGATCTTCATAACCTTCAAGCCTTTAACCCCAGGAATGTCATCCAGAGAACACAATAATCTACAAGCTTCAAACCCCAGTAATATTAACCCTAGAAAGCAATAACTTGCAAGCCTTGAAACACAAGAATGGCCGCTCGAAAACGCAATAACCTGGAAGCCCTGCACCCCAGGAATGCCAACCACAGATCACAATTACCGGCAAGCCTTGAACCCCAGGAATGTCAACTCCAGGATACAACAAACTGCAAGCCGTGAATCCCAGGAACGTCTACTAAGATCGCAATAACATGCAAGCTTTGAATTCCAGGAATGTCAACGCTAGAACACAATAGCCTGCAAGCCTTGAATCCCAGGGAGGGCCAATCGAAATCACAATAGCCTGCAAGCCTTAAACCCAAGGAATGTCAAAACCAGAACACAATAACCTGCAAGCCTTGAACCCCGAGAAAGGCCACTCAAAATCGCAATAACATACAAGCATTAAACACCAGAATACAATAGTCTGTGGCCTTGCACGCCAGGAAGGACCAACCGAGATCTCAGTAACCTTCAAGCCTCAAACCCCAGGAATGTCATCCAGAGATTGCAATAACCTGCAAGCCTTGAATCCCAGGGAGGGCCAATCGAAATCACAATAGCCTGCAAGCCTTAAACCCAAGGAATGTCAAAACCAGAACACAATAACCTGCAAGCCTTAAACCCCAAAAAGGGCCTCTCAAGATCGCTATGACCTGCAAGCCTTGAACCCCAGGAATTTCAACCCCAGAACACAATAACCTGCCAGCCTTGAACCCCAGGAAGGTTCACCCGAGATCGCAACAACTTGCAGGCCTTGAATCCCAGGAGGTTCACCAGAGATCGCAATAACCTGCAAGCCTTAAACCCCAGGAATGTCAGCCCCATAATCCGATAACCAGCAAGCCTTGAACCCCAGGAAGGGCCTCTCAAGACCGCTATGAACTGCAAGCCTTGAACCCCAGGAATGTCAACCCCAGAACACAATAACCTGCAAGCCTTGAACCCCAGGAAGGTTCACCCGAGATCGCAACAACTTGCAAGCCTTGAATCCCAGGAGGTTCACCCGAGATCGCAATAACCTGCAAGCCTTAAACCCCAGGAATGTCACCCCCATAATCCGATAACCAGCAAGCCTTAAACCCCAGGAATGACAAACTCAGAAAACAATAACTTGCAAGCCTCAAACACCAGGAAGAGTCATTCCAGAACCTAATAACCTACAAGCCTTGAACCACAGGAACATCCATTTGAGATCGCACTAACCCGCAAGCCTGAAACCCCAGTAATATCAACCTTAGAAAACAATAACCTGCAAGCCTCGAACCCCAGGAACAGCTACTGAGATCGCAATCACATGCAAGCCTTAAACCATAGTAATATCAAACCTAGTACATAATAACCAGCGAGCCTTGGAACCCAGGAAGGGCCATTCGAGATCGATAGAACCTGCAAGCCTACCCCAAGAATATCAAACCAGAACACAATAACCTGCAAGCCTTGAATTCTAAGAAGGGCCACTCGAGATCGCAATAACATGCAAGCCTAAAACCACAGGAAGCTTCATTCCAGAACACAATAACTTGCAAGTCTTAAGCCCCAGGAATCTCAACCCATAAAACAATAACCTGCAACCCTTGAACCTCGAAAAGGGCCACTCGATATCGCAATAGGTGCAGGCCCTAAACCTCAGGAATGCCAACCCTAGGATACAACAACCTGCAAACCTTGAACCCCAGGAACGTCTACTAAGATCGCGAAAACATGCAAGCCTCAAACCCCAGGAACGTCAACCCCAGAACATAACAACCTGCAAGCCTCTAACCCCAGGGACGTCTACTAAGATCGCAATAACATACAAGACTTAAACCTCAGAAAAGTCAACCCTGGAACACAATGACCTGCAAGCCTTAAACCTCAGGAAGGGCCACTCGAGATTACAATGGCCTGCAAGCCTGAAACCCCAGGAACACCAAACCCAGAACACAATAACCTGCAAGCCTTGAACCCCAAGAAAGAACACTCGAGATCGCAATAACCTACAAGCCTTGAACCCCAGAAATGTCAACCCCAGAACACAATACCCTGCCAGCCTTGAACTCCAGGAAGGTTCACCCGAGACCGAAACAACCTGCAAGCCTTGAACCCCAGGAAGGTTCACCCAAGATCACAATAACCAGCAAGCCTCGAATCCCAGGATCGTCCACTGAGATCGCAATAACATGTAAGCCTTAAACTCCATAATGTCAACCCTAGAACACAATAACCTTCAAGCCTTAAACCCCAGGAATGTCAACCACAGGACACTATAACCCGTAAGCCCACAGTTGGGGGGCCACGCGGAATCGCAATAACCTGCAAGCCTCAAACCCCAGAAATGTCTACCTCAAAAACAATAACCTTTAAGCCTTAAAACCACGTGAATGTCAACCCCAGAACACAATAACCTGCAAGCCTTGAACCCCAGGAAGGTTCACCGAGATCGCAATAACCTGCAAGCCTTAAACCCCAGGAAGGTCAACTCTAGAATACGATAACCCGCAAGTCCTATATCCCAGGAAAGTTAACTCGAGATTACAATAAGCTGCAAGTCCTAAGCTCCAAAGAGGTTCACCCTAGAAATGCTTCTCTCCAACTATCCAGAGAAGGACTGTCGGATAGGGAATAGCCCTAGGAGTTCTGTTCCCTATTATCTTCAAGTTAATCTTCCTGAGGTTTAGAGCTTGCAGGCTATTGTGTTTTAGGTTCAACCTTTCTGTAGTGTTTGGGATCAACCTGTCATCCCCAAGCGATCTGAAAGATTTTCCAGATTCAGCACACGTGAAATCTGAGTTCGACCCATGTATTATATGATATTATGAGGTATTTGATAGCTTGCTGTTCATAATTCGACAAAACTATATCCGACATTCTGATCTTTTGAACTCTACACGTGTAAAGTGCCATCATGGAATTTATTGATGAACTTCGCAGATATTTTTTCTCATGTATTTCATTATTAATTGAAATTCGAATTTTCTAGATTTCAAAGAACGAAGTTTCGGCTTGTAAGAATCCTGTTTAAAAACGGGGAGCGGTTTTTGAAGTAAGAGATTTTAGCTTTCTGACTCCGTGCCCAGATTTGCAATAGATAAAAGATTCTCCGTGTGAGCGAGGCTCAAACATAGCCAAAAACCGTGTTTTTTGCAAACTTACTCTGGTTTATGTGTATGGAATTCCGTCGAATTATGTCGAACTGTGTTATTTTCCGGTTGGCAAAAAGAAGATCCTGAGATGAATCATTTGGTTATGCAGCTCCTGCGATAAAGTATTTAAGGGCGAGTTCTATACCCCAGCAAAGGATCGAAGGTGCGAAGTAGTATGTTTTGGCGTGCGTACCAATTTCTGTGGGACGAAACCTCCAAAATTCGGATTCGTTCCTTTCATCCTTCTTTCACTTTCTAAATATGGAATCTCCAATTAAGTTTTGATTGCGGAGCCTCATAAGCATTTTTGAAGGACGAAATTTATAATCTGTTCAAGGTAGTAATGACAGTTGCTCTCAGGTGGACCAAGATATAGAGACCTCACAACTTCTACATTCACAGACAGTAAATTCCGGCGCATTGGGGATATTATATCAGAATATGCGCTAAACGCACGCTCAGGATCTACGTTTTATACAGAAACATTGATCATTTGAAGACATTTGATTGCGAAACCCGAATGATTAGCAAACATTCCAATAAGGATCTTTGGAACAATATCCTCTCTAGGTTATGGTTCATTTTCGAGAGTTATCTTTAGTTGTTCCTTGAACACAGCGTGTAAAATGAGAAACTCTGAAATCAACATATCTTCTAGCAAACTTGAGGCTGTCACAGCTTCCGTAATCGAGTGTTCGGTGCTGATCATTCCCGTAACAGGGTAGAAGAGAGTTTCAGCTGCTTCGAAAAAGAGTTTGGCTGGATCTGTTTCCACGAGATGGCTTATTTTTTGCACGCTCAACGTAGCTTCGTGTAATTTCGTGTGCTTTCCAACAATGCTCGTGATTTTCTCTGTAGATTAAATCAGAGAGAAAGTAGATTGCAAGTCTCTGAGCTTCGGGTACAAGTTATGGGCCATCGCATATGAGGATCCTTCGACGAGCAATAGATGGTCATTACCTGCAGTGCAGTGTTCCTTCACAAAGGATGCCTCAGTTGAAATGATGTGCAAATCAGTTTCCGTAAGACTCTCGAAGTATTTAACAGCTTTCACATCGTCAGGCAAAGATTGAATATATTCCACAACGTCGTCTCCATATTCTTCCACATAGTCGGATGAATTTTCCCAGGTGCCCCAACGAGTCATGATCGGCATGGGGAAGAGTTTGGGCTCTTTCTTTTTATTTGTTTCGTACTTACTTTTCAGAAAGTTCAAATAATTATACTTTCTTTCCCTTGTATTTATGAATACTTTCTTCTTCTTTTTTCTTTTTGAAACAAACTCATTTAGCCGAACAAATGTATCTGAACATATTTTCGTTACTTTGTCTAGTTTGTGGAACTAACACTGGATATGTATAAGGTTGGGATTTATCAATCCTTTTAATATTCGTACGCAAGCCGTCATGTAGGGTGCGCTATCGGATGCTACAGCTTTTACTTGATAAAATTCGACTTCATACTACGTCAATATCTGTGAAAAATACTAGAAATTACGTTTCAAACATATCTACTAGTTTTTACATCAGAGATCACGAAATGGCTGTCAATAAGCAATAGATAATCGTTCATATATTATCAACACTTATAACTTACTTTTACTATTGCTTCCAAGCACTGGTGAGAATTTTAGGCGAGCAGTATTGTCACTCCAACTACCAATAGCTTCACTCCAGCTTGAGTTCGTTGGGAAGGATTTTGATGAGTGTTATAAAGACAGCTTGTCCCTTTTCAGCCCTTGACACCCCTTTACCTTCCCAGCAATGCACTGGAACCGTTTCCTCCCCTTACCTGCTCAGTGTCTGAAATACAAATCCGCCTAAATCTTTGCCAACCTAACCTTACTTTTCCTTTCCACCCTCACATTCCACTCACACATGTAAAACCAATTCCGTAAAACTCTTTAACCACTTGTCAGCCAACACACTCTCCTACCGCCACTAACATGCAAGTCTCCAACTCATGCGTTATTACATGCTCATTATAATGAGAAGGTATTGGTTTTATGTATGTTGTTGTCGTCGCTGTCGTTGTCGTCATCTGTATACTCCATAACTTTTGAAAGACTGATCAGATTGGGTTTCCCTTTGGCACACATTTCAAGGGACCAAAAAAACATGTCAAGTTCGCTTAACAGCTATTTTTTATGAAAAATCAAAGTGAGAGAGAATTTTGAAAATTTTTTGGGCTCTTTTCAAAGACTCAACAACTGTGAGTACAATTTCTTGCAGCACGTGAAAATTGAAAGAATGTGTCCCAATCATTTTTTTCGATGAAAACAAAATTTTTCGAAGCCTCACAAGATCGCGGATATAACTTTTTGAATCTTCTCAAAAAATCAAAAATTCCAATTTTGACCGCACCAAAAATAATAAAAAATATTCTGTAAAATCAATAACATTCGAAAGAATGATCATATTCGATTGTGCTTTGGTACCCACTTTTGAGGGACCTAAACGACAGGTCAAGCTCGTTAACCAGCTATTTTGGATCAAAATTCGGAAAGGGGCAACATTTTGAGGAATTTTTTGGACTTTTTTTCTAAGACTCAAAAATTAAGAGTACAATTTTTTGTGGCACAGGGAAATTGAAAAAATTCATCTTCATCATTTCATTTGATGGAAACAAAATTTTCAGAGTTATGGTATTTTCAAAATCCAAAAATTTCAAAAGAATGAGAATTTTAACCAAATAAAGAAAGATTGGAAAGGAATTCAAAAAAAAAAAAAATGTTTCTTCCTTGGAGCCCTACCAGATCGTAAATAAAACTTTTGGAAATTCCTCAAAAAATCGAAAATTTCAATTTTGAACGCACAAAAAATAATAACTAAAACTAAAAATAAAAACTAAAAAGACAAGTCGAGTTCGTTAATCAGCTATTTTGGATCAAAAATGAAAGAGGGGGAGCATTTTGAACATTTTTTCCGAGACTCAAAAACTGCGAACACAATTTCTTATAGCACGTAGAAAGCGAAACGATTCATCCTTATCATGTTTTCCAATAAAAAAAAAAATTGTCGAAGTTGTGGCATTTTTAAAATTCAAGAATATAAACGAAAATGAGAAAAACTACACAACATGTGAAAAAAATTAGTCAACAAAACTTCTCTACCGTTTTGGACACACTTTGATCGAGTGCGTAGCAGGAGATACGCGATGAGAATGTGTCCGTGCGGCGCACAGTGGTTCAAGATCCGAAAAAGCTGGCCAAAACCTTAGAATTCGAAGTCACCAGATGAGGTCAATGTTCATTTATACTTGTGTAGTGGACATTTGAGCGTTTTTTTGTGAAAGCAAAAGTCACTATATTCAAAACTGTCCTTGTGGCGAACAGTTGAACTCAACTTCCCACCGAATTCACGCGCTTCAGTTTTTTTCTTGACGAAAAACGTTGTTTTTCTATGAGTTCGTTCCAGAAATAGGCGAGGTGACATGGAGGATATTCCTGAGGGTACGCAAAATCGTTGCTCGATTCCGTATTTCTATTTCGAACGAGTTTATTTATGGTATTGAGAGTAAAACGCGCCCCTTCAAAAAGAATTTTTCTCATAAAATTCAGGAATATGCTTAGTGAATTCTTTTGTTGGATGCGATTGCGCGCGACAGTGTTTTCCGTTTTGATCGCAAAAATTATTCAACTCTTTGATTCCTTTGAAAAAAGTTGCCCCGGGGTACCTCCGTAGAAATGAATGCGTATTTCCCATAAAAAAGGCGCTTCTGTAAATTTTATTCAGGATTCTCAATTTTAGGTGAATCGAGTTCAAAATTCTCCATTTCTCTTTGAAATTAGCCACCGGGTGCGAATAAAATATTACTTTCGGTTTTTTCAACGCAGATTGTTTCAAATGCATGAAATACTACTTTATACTTATAATTAGATGTTTAGTAAAATTGTTTGAACAATTTATTATGGTTTTTAGCAACTTTCTCCTAGGAAAGGATTAGAGAGTCCATTTTTTTCTGAATTTCTCAACTTCTTTTCGGCGTTTCAGCTAGAGCCAGGTGATTATCAAATAAAGTTTACAAAAATAATTGTTTAAACAATCTGTTAATAATTAAAACAATATTTTGTCAGAATAATACCACAAAGTTGCGGCTTTTTCTGAAATCTTTAATTTTCCGTCCATTTTTCACTTCAAATAAGTAACTTTTCAACTGAATTGAGCAAAAAGAATTCTTTTATCAAATTATTATTGTTTATAGATATCTCCGTCTAGATTAATACCACATAGTTGCGGTTTTTCCTGAAATTCTCAAATCCTAATCACTTTTCAATTGATTGGAGTGATAATCAATTCTAAGTTGAAAAAACAAATGTTTAAACAATTTATCATCATTTCTAATAATATCCTCTTTGCTTGATAGAAACTTGCGATTTTCCCTGAAATTTTTGAATTTTTGTCCACTTTACACTTGAATTGAGTTGATATTCAATTTAATCTAACAAAAATAATCGTTTTACCAAGTTATTATTGTTGCTGGCTATCTTATCTTAGATTATTGCTAAAAAGTTGCGGTTTTTTCTGAATTCTTAAACTAGCTAGAAAGTTGTGGTTTTTTCTGAAATGTTTAACTTTGCTTCACCTTTTTGGCTGTGAACAAGTAATAATAAAGATCAAAGTGAACAATATTTTGAACAATCTTTTTCTCTATGTGAATTTATATTTCTGAATTGAAACAGAACTCATTTTCGTGAAAAACAAAAGGGAATTTTGGGAAATTGGCTGCTATTTTGGGTCCGCTATTCCGAATTTTGAATTTTTAATATCATTTTTGAATTCAGCGATCCTAAAAACCCCTTTGTACTTATTTTCGTTAAAAACAATAGAAAATTTCGGAGAAATTCCCGCCATTTTGGATTCGCATTTTGAATGTTGAATTTTTATGATCATTCTCGAAACCAGCGACACAAAGAACACCTTTCCACTCATTTTTATGGAAAGCAATAGAAAATTTTGGAGAAATGTCCGCCATTTTGTTCTCATTTCCGTGGTAAACAATAGAAAATTTTGAAAAAATAATCGCCATATTGGGCCCAATATTTCTAATTCTTAATTTTCATTATCATTTTCGAAATCAGCGACTCAAAAAACGTGATATAGATACTCAAGAAGTCATAAATATCAACTCTTTGAATTTTGGCCAGGAATTTCGGATCTTGAACCACTGTAAGGCAGGCAGATTGTTTTCATTTTCTCTGTGCTTTTTTATAAATGGAGCACAAACTGCTTGTCCCATCGAAAAATTAATTTAACAAAATTTGTAGATCTTTTTATGATGCAAAAGTTTAGTTTATTTATATTTTCCCATAACTTGCATAGTTTGACCAAAAAATGAATCATTTTATCCTTCATTATTTTATGTGCACCCAAAATTTGAATTTTTGATTTTTTTAGAAAACTAAAAAAACTGTGAAGATCATCCTGGAGGAGTCCCAAAGAGAAACATTTTTATTCAAACTTTTTTCCATACGTGGCGTCGTTTGGCTACAAAATTCTCATTTCCGTTTATATTCTTCAATTTAAAAAATCTTAAAACTCAGACAATTTTGTTTTTATCATAAAAATTATGAGGATGAATTGTTTCACTTTTTACCTACTACAAGAAACTACACTTACAATTTTGGAGTCTTGGAGAAAAAATGTCCAAAAAAATTTCCAAAATAGCTGGTTAACAAACTGGACCTGTCTTTTCGGTCCGCCAAAACGTGTGCCAAAGGGCAATCTATCCGACCAGTCTTTCAAAAGTTATGGGGTATACGGACGACGACAAAGACAACGACGGCAACAGACAGACAGACACCGACATGAAAACTACTTTCTCGGAATCAGGAGGTATCCAAACGTGGAATAGAGAGATTGACGAGAGGAAGTATAGACTTGGATACGAGAGTATGAGGTAATGTTGAACTGGAAAATACGGAAGGAGAAAAAGGGTTTCAAAGCAGAAAAAGAGGAAACTGTCAAGGAAATGAACATAAAGATTATTTTACTTTTTGAAAAGAAGGGCATACATCGAAATATTTGGAGGTGCCATAACAAGTTCTTCCAAAGTAAGGAAATGATCCGCAGGGTCACATCAGAAGTATGGAGAACTGACTGTCAAAATTCAAATTTCTACACGAAAACTATCAAATCTATATGCGTAGCTGAAATCAGGGTCGCCATGAATAATGTATCTCCTGTCACTCCCAAGTGCTCATATAGAAGTAACAAATCAACTCTCGAAGTAGCAATCTGACTAAAGAGCTGTTTTCTGCATCTAGACTCAAGCCGGACAAGAAATTAGGGTTTATTCTAGGCCAGATGGGAAAAACGATCCTGTGTTACTGACTGGATGTTCATCACGGGAACACCAGATCTAGAAGGGTTCCCCGAAATGTTTCCAAGAATTTACGAGGCTTAAGGGGATTAGTAAAGAGGTCGTGAAAAAATTGCTCTTTTCCCTCTTTGAAGCGGAGAATAAATTTCATGAGTAAACGAATAAATCTTGTCAGGGGGAAAGAATGCGCGCGCGCGCTCCTGATAAGTATTAAAATATTCACGAGCACAGAGCGGATAATGGTACATGCAATTTTCAAACTGCAACTCCCAGAGTGATTGTAAACGAAATGAGATGGAAACAAGTGGAAACTATTACAACAATAATTTAACATGGATGTATTTCTAGTGTCTGCATTATTTTACATTCTTAGATGTGTATATAAATTCCGGAAAAAAATCTAAAAGAGGGTCAAAAACGTTGTATTGAATTTAATTGTATATCTAGGAGGCCGTTCATAAACTAATTCATGAATTTTGGAGGATTTTGGTTTTCGACTCTCCTCCTCCTAAGCTTTTGAAGAAGTTACGTAATAGGGAATAAATGTTTTAAGAAAAGATACAATTTTTCAACAAGTATAAAGTAACGGGATCAATCAGTTGTACTAATAACAAAAAACTTTGATTTTGGATCCAAAAAGGCGATCGTTTCATCTACAGTTGAATTCCGAACAGAAGTTCTTTTTTAACCGAAGAAGATAATTTTTCTACCATGAAAGATGAAATTCAAATCCACTAGAGTGCAATTCTAACAAAACTGGATAATCGAACAAAAACGATGACATGGACAGTATGGTCGAATTCTTATTCAAGTGGGAATAAAAATTTCGGAAAGACAGTCCGATTCCGGAAAGTAAGTTTCTTCCGAACCAATAAATATGAATTCCGAACGAAAAAAAATTGATTTTCTCCCGTCAAAATTTCTCAAGTGAGCCACCTAAGACTGACCGGTCGACTTTGATATATCTTTCTGCAGATTTTGGAAGGTTCATATATCACCAATGATGTCCTTAAACAGTTTCTGAAAATTTTCATTTTTCGAAAAGTTATAAACAATTGAAATTTTCAAATGCTTTTTTCTTTGAATCGCAACATCTCGGTGAATAATTTATAAAATTGGATGAAATTTTCATGGTCTATTAAGAATCAGTAGGAGAATAGGAAACATTACAATGCACATCAAAAAATTTTATTTATTATTCAATAATCAATTTTGTTATAAACAAATTGAAATTCAACTAACTTCTCGGTGTTGCAGGAAAAAAAAAATTTTTCCTAAATATTCCTTAAACTGTTTGCTAGACGACTGCGCAATAAAATTTTGGTGCACTCACTTCGGAAAAAAG
>WSXT02186966.1:0-20366 GCA_011762715.2 Neuroterus valhalla | reverse complement strand
ACAACTTTTATCTTTCTTCTCTAGTTACAATTGACACAGGCATATCAAGTCTCTCATCTGTCCGGTTTTCATAAAAGTTACCAATTTTACGATAAATCATTAATAAAAATAAAATATAGGAAAATAAATTAATAGGAAAGGTGTGAAGCTTTCAAAATTGAAAAATATGTATTGATCGTAATATTGTAAAAGATTTTGAAAAATTAATAAAAGTTATGAAAACCGGACAGATGAGAGACTTATTATGCCTGTGTCAATTGTAACTAGAGAAGAAAGATAAAAGTTGTATTCTTTCTAACAAAGTATGCGAATGATTTTTATGATTTATGAAAATATCAATATCTTCCGACATACCTTTGAAGATACTTCTCAACTTACGAAATTTCTCTCACCTTCCCAAATTCCCTTTTGGAAAGTTTTTTTGTGGGACTATTTTTACAATACAAATAGATACCACCGTACTCGGATGTACAGTATACATCGCATCTCATGATGTATAGCCAATTCAGATAATGAAACGTGGAAATTTAAAATAAATCGCAAGTTTAGATTTCAAATTTCTGGTTTAATTCTTATTCAAAGTATTCTTCAGGATATTAAAACACAACTGATTTTTTCCAAATCTTCCTAACAACAATTATATAGTACGACCTGCACTTACATTCTCAACTGATACTTTTCTGAACGCTACAATATTTAAGAAACCGGAAGATTCTTGCGAATCTGCTACTTGTAAGAGAAGCACTGTATATCACTTGCGTGGCCTACGAAATAGAAGGTTCAAACATTAAGTTGTAGAAATTTTATTGTTATTCCGTACATTTCCCTTACTAAATATTTAATTATCGAAATCCGATTGAGAATACTTGCTTCTTATTGGACAAAGAATCTTGTGGAACATTACAATTATCATTACTCATATTGATATCATACTATCAAGCCAAACCCCTGTCAGGGTAAACATCACTTGCCTGGTTTTAGCCTCGTTATAATAACTTGGATAGAAGAATGTATATGCTAAGGGTAAGCAGGTAACGGGAATGTTAAAAAACGATTGACACATAAATACTTCACTTGGCAAATAAGTTGATCAGAAGATTCAGAGCAAAGCTATTCACAAAGGCTCAAAAAGATTTAAGATCTTCCAATTTAGGTGTTCATCACGTCACTTTTATTATGCAAGCTCTGGGGTTTCCATATCGATTTGTTTCTTTTTGCTCTGGAGTTTTATCGACATATTCCAATCATTCTATATTTCGTCTCCCTCTGGGTGGACTACCATTTACCTCATCAAGAGACACATGCATCGTTAAACGTTGTTTATCCATTTTCTCCACATGACGAAACTATTCCATTAATTTCCCTTTACTCGCGTTGATCAATGTTTCTTCTGCACCACATTTGTCAAAGACAAATGTGGAAAACAAATTTCGCGGATATAATGAAATCTCTACGTTTCAAGACACCCTGGGTCCAAGAAAACAGGTTTCACGTTTGTGTCTGTCTGTCGTTGTTGTTGTTTTCGGCGTTGTCGTCGTCTGCATATTGCATTGTAAAATTGCCGTTTTTTTCAATATCAAAAATAGTATTGAAATCAGGAATTTATTTTGTGGTCAAATGGTACAAGATAGAAAAGAAATGTTTGAGAACGAGATTTCTCACTTAAGAAAAATTTACAAAAACTATTTACATTTTTTGACAGGAAACGCGGTTTTTGTTTTATTGGGAGAAATAATATTAAAAAATCTGCACGCTGCGTGGGCACATTCTCATCCCGCGCCACGCGCGCAGCTCGCTTCGCTCGCAAGTTTCAGCGCGCCTGTGGTGCGCGTCAACCGGATCGCGCGCTTTGCGATCGATAATGTATGAGACTCGCGCTTCGCGCTCGGGTATTTGTGTCTCGCAATCGGAATGCTTCTGCTATTGTTCATTTCAATAATTATGCACATTTTAAAGTGAATTAAACACATCAATATCCTTTAGATCCCAGTTAACTAACGCAACCTCATATTCTTAATTTAAAATGTAATTAGATATAGATGAAGATTAAATATCTCAAAGCTTTGTTGGCTTTAAGGTACACATTCTCATCGTGACACTCGCGCTCCGCGCTCGACTTTTGACGGAATTTCTAATATGCAAATTTGTTATCTAAGATACCTTCACAAGAGAAATCAAATGCGCTGTTTATTACAAAAGACAAGTATATCAAAGACCGATTTGATCCGTTCATTTTTTGGTGAGTTATCATGTTTACGGACGGACGGACATACAGACAGACACTATCGCCAAAACAGGATTTTCGGCTTCAGGGGGTCCTTAAACGTAGAGATCCGTTGAAAATTAGAGATGTGGAATTTCGGGTGATGCTGTTACTTTTCCAATCATGAATAATGAGATTGTAATAAAATTTTTCATTTTCCATTATGTGCTGTACAGTAAAAATTTGAATTTTTCCATTTTTTATTCGGATTTTCTAGAAAATTCAGAAAGTCATATTAATGATCTTGTAGGCCTCCAAAGAAGAAAAATTTTTCTTCTATGACTTTCCTTTTGTTCTTGTGCTATTTGACTTTGCATTTTTGAGTCTTGGAAAAAAAAACCCAAAATAATTTTCCAAATTTTTCCCCTCTTCTACTTTTGATCCAAAATAGCTGGTTAACGAATTTTCGTATTGAAAATCTTGTAGGGCTCCCAAGAAGAAACATTTTTGCTCTCTGACTTTCAATTTTTACGTGCTATGAGAAATCATTCTTACCATTTTGATTTTCCATCCAAAATAGCTAGTTAACGAACTCGACTTGACTTTTTGGTCCCTCGAAATGGGTGCCAAAGCACGATCGAAAATGATTACTCTTTCGATAGTTGTCAAGTTTACACATTATTTTTCATCATTTTTTGTGCGATCAAAATTGAAATTTCCGATTTATTAAGAAAATTCAAAAAGTTTTGTTCACGATCTTGTAGGGCTCCCAAAGAGAAACATTTTTTTTGTCTGACTTTCTTTTTAATCTTGCGTTATATGGCTAAAATTTCTCATTTTCGTTCATATTTTTGGATCTCAAAACGTGGAGATTCCATTATATCCGCGAATGTCAATTTTCGCATAAAACCAATACCTTCTCATTCAGAATGAGAATGTAAAAATCCATTTTGTGGCTGAACTGTACGAGATAAGAAAAAAATTTACTCACAATTGTTCACTCTAGCAAGACCCACAAATTTTTCAGGAAATGTTTCGTCACGAGACGCATAGTTTTTGTTTGAATCGTAAGAAATAACATTTCAAATAGAAGAGTTAAGTTTACAGCAACACTATACAAGATACAAAGAGAATAGTGGGCAGAAAAGTGGTTTATTTCGAAACGATATGCAAATGTTGATAATTACTGGAACGAAACTATCAAAATTTATTTGTTTTAATTAAAATCTTCATTATGAATAGTAATAATGAATCGAACATTGCAGTAATAATGAAAACAAAAACGTATTCTTTGTTTTGCATCATCTGAACCAGCAGTCTCAAATCGAGGTATATATGATTTCATATATGAAATATTGAATATTTTATATGTTTTGAACTGATCCAAACCGAGTGCGAAGCACGAGACACGCGATGAGAGTGTATTCGTTGAAGCCGAAGAAGCTTTAACAAAAAAGGATTCACAATCATCAAATTACAGTAGATAAAGTTTTGCTTTTGACTTCAAAAGTATCTACACTTGCGAGCCGCGCGCGTAGCGCGCGATGAGAATGTACCTGCGCAGGGGGCAGATTTCTTATGTGAATAACCTTCGAGAAAATTATTGTATAAAATTGTACCTGCGTCTGTCGTGGGGGCTAAGGCATGAGCTTCGGACCCACGCTGTCTCGTTGTGGGTCCAATTCCCGCCTCGCACTCTAGAAGAGCTTCGGCGGGCCACGGAGAGTCGTGAGCCAGGTACCTCTAGAGTTCTTTGAGTTCTCTAAGTATTTATTAGCTGTTGCTCTTGGTGGTTGAAAACCCACCTAAAATTGTAGGTCACCTTTACCCCCAAGTTAGTGGTCAGGTGTGCAAAGGAATAGAAAGAAGGTTATGCAGAGACTCTCAAATCCGTAACAGGGATAGAGTATGAACAATTATTCCTCCTGGTTCTCGTATTAGCAGCATCTATTCGAGATGTTTCTAAAGTGTAAGACGTTCAGAAATTCCTGCTAATAAGAAGGTAGAGGATTTTATTTAATGTGTTAGACCAGAAAAAAGTTTTCTTTGGTTAAAAAGGATTCTACAGACAAATATTCGATATGGGACAGTGCAGCCTTATATTTAGACTCGAATATAATTTGTAGGCAAACGTTATGCTCAACCGTTATTCCATTGCAAATCCAATCAACAGAGTAGAGTCATAGGTATCACTTGAGAGTTAGATTCCGTAATCGAATCCATAATTCCGTAATCGTTTCCAGCAGAAGAGTGAAGTAGGAGAGTATTTGAAACCAAGATAACTTTATCAAAATAACAGATGGACACAGTCTCTGAAATCTTATATCCAAGTAAAGCTGATAGAGCTCGGATCATCTTTATCCGATCTCATGAAATGACCAAGAATTTTCCAAGCATCTGCGTTGAGTTTGAGTAATTTTGAGCAGCGTGGCCTGCCAATAGTGGTATCGCCGACTAAAACTCAATCCAAGCACGCTTAGACATTTTTCGTAATTTCTCTGGAACTTATTGAGATTTGAAGCTTCATTACTTCTAATTTAAGATGAGATCACAGAGATTGCTTGTCGCAGTCGTCGGCGGTATACACCGACCTAAATTTAACGCAGACATACTTTGACATTTCAAATGAACTCTTGAAAATCCATGGAGGATTTTAAGCATCACTGACCTCAATCAAAGATGATAATTCGGGAATGGGGTCGCGTATATTTTAAAATTCTTCCAAAAATTTCTTAGTCCATGCCACGAGTCAAAGTTGAAGGACAAAATATTATAAATTATTGTATTTTTTTAAAAACTTCTCAGTTTTTGTATCCTTTTCAAACAGTTGAATATCATTTTTTCTTATGTTTATCGGGTGTTACGACACCCAATGGATTTCATGCTTCAGCAATTCAAAAACTCTGTAGATGCCTTAGTTATCGATATACAAATCGGTAAAGAGCTATGTGTGCGAGCTGGGAACCCTTCCACAGCAGAACTTGTTTTCACCTGAGTTGTCCATGCATAAACATCAGTTTCCAGTTTTTGACTATCAAAAACGGCCTAAGTTGCATTTTCCATTGTTTATCCTCACACAAAATTTAAAATTACGGACAAGAATTTACTCCGTCGATCAGAAGCCCTACATATATTTAACGAGTGGGTACATACTCCACCGAATGCTAAGCCTCTCCTGAAGTATTCTGCAGGATTGTTCGTGTAGGGTTAAGACTACGGCGGTTCCTCTCAATCCATACCCCTGATATCACGTTTGATCATCCCTTTGATTATTCCCTTTGTCCGGGCAAACCTTGACCAGCCCTACAATATTCCGAAAAGCACACCTGATCGTCAGATTATTCATCAGAGATGTTGAGCAACCACCAAACCTGATCCTAGAAAAGTGATTCGAATAAACTCTCGAACACAAGACACACGCCAAGACCGGATCATCGCGTTTTCGTCAATTGTGATCCTCGATGCACTGACCCCTTATTAGTTTGATGGATTCTTCGGATCATGACAGGTTCGTTAATCCGAAGCGTGAAATGATTTTGAAGAAAATGAGAAACCTTTCTGGAAATGGGTTAGGAAGACTAGAAAAGGAAATACTGGCACTGAGGTGTTTGGAATTAAGAATGCTGAAGGCAAAATGGTATCGGATTCGGACGAAGTTAAAGACTGTATGCGGGATTCTTTCAAGAAGATGTATGAAGGTGAACTCACGGAGTATAATAACAGTAACACAGACACGGAAAGGTTAGACAATTCCGATGTAGGTGGCGGAAACAGAATCAGTATCGACATTATTTCCTTAATTGGAAAACTGAAGAATGGTTAGGCTGCCGGCGTAGATGGTATTCCCTCTGAAATGCTTAAGTTCGGTAGCAGAAACTTGTTTCTGTGTCTGTATGAATTTATGAATATATGTTTTGTGAATAGTGAAGTCCCGAGTGATTGGTGCAAAGCGATTATTGTCCCAATCTACAAGGGAAAGGATTGTCCAGGCGACTGTAATTATTATAGAGGGATTAGCCTTTTAAGTACTGTCCTATAAGAATATGGAGTGACTTGATGGCTTCTGAAAGCAGTACAAGCAATGTATGATGGTAGCAAAGCAAGTGTGAGAGTAAATGGACAATTGAGCGATTGTTTTGATATTAGGCAGATTACGGAGTATTAACAAAGGTAATAATGTACTAAATAAAGCTTAAATTGTTATATTTAATTATGTACTAGCACCAACTGTCCTGTACGGTAGCGAGACCTGGACGTATCAAGAAAAGGACAAGATTAAACTCAACGCGATCGGCATGCAATTTCTGCGTAATATGTGCCCTAAAGCGCTAATAGACAAAGTGAGTAATAAGTGGCTGCTCAAAGAATGTGGTGTAGAAGAAACGCTGTTTGACAAGAGAGAGATGGTTCGGTCACGTTGATAGAATAGAGGAAGAACGATCAAAAAAGAAAGTGTATCTAGGTAGGACAAATGGTAGAGTACCCGGAGGCAGACTAAAGAAGGAATGGATAAAATGTGTGAATGAGGCCCTCAGGAGGAGGAATATAAAGAGCAGTAAAAACACATAAGCTTGTATGGAAAGATGCATGGATGTGAAAGAAGCAAGAGATGCATACCAGGAAAGCGATGTTTGGAGAACGATTGTATATGAGAAAAAGTGTGAAGATTGAAACGAACGATTTCAGGTAATGATTGTCCCTGTAAGGATATCGCTTAGTGGAGTAATTAAATGTCTCCGCGAAACTCTTTGTACAGGGTGTTTGCTAGAGAGATCAGGAAACGACCCGTGTCGGAGCGATGTTGCATAGGACGAATGTTTCGTTTGAAAGCAGAAACAGGTTGGACTTACTTCTGCTGTATACTGTTTTTTATCAGGTCTTACCTCTCATGTTGCTAAAGTATTCTCGCGTATATTCATTCTGCTGAACAATTCAATTAAAGCCTCTGTTTAAGAAATATGCCGCGTTTCAAACGAAGCTTGTGTATTCAAAAACAAGAATGAAAATGGAATCAGTTTTTTTCTGTTCGCGAAAAACACACAATGAATTGTAAGAGTGATTCAATACCTAACCCTGCCTCCTTCTCATACACATCCCTTGCTCGAAATTTCCCATGTCAATTCCTATTTCAAATCTTTCCATATCAATTCTCTATTTCTCAGTAGTACAACGAGGCTGGAAAGAAACGAGTTACACTTATTCTAAAAGGGATTTGGTTTAATGGTTCAATAATAATAATGAATTACGGATTTTTACTGATGTCGATTTACGGAGACATATTTACGAGTGGCGACAAAAAGAACAAGTTTCTTTCTAATTTTAAGGCCTGAATTGAAGGATCACGGATATTTTAATTTTTCTGCATGGCCTGTCCCAAAACTTCAGTGCCTGATGTTTATATTGGAGAAAGAAATGTTTGCCAGAAAGGTGGAACGGACCTACTTTTCTGATGACAAAGTACGCCGATCAACCAAGCTAGATGAATCACTTTCCCCGGAATGGGATTGCACTAAAAAAAGCGGGAAGGAAGAGCTGCAGCAGAATAAGTGTGCTCGAATTCATAAATCGAATCACCAGCAACTTCATTCACAATACTCATGGAGGAATTTTGTCACGAGAATATGTCGCCTAACGATCCTAAAAGGTCTGGTACTATCAAACTTGAAGCTCGACTTCCTTGCTTGAAGTTTTCAAGTGTTGACTACGGATAAAGGCCGTTTTCGGATACATAGTTAACATGTGCCACACTTGAGGCAAACATAATAAGATGAAGCAATATTGTCACTTCGGATACTCAGAAAAAAAAACGTCTAGTGGGGGGATCTGGTGTATTCTGATTTCATTACCTCATTCTGTGCTCACACAGATACAAGTTGATTCGTCCTTGGATGGTAATAATTTTTATATACAACGGCCACGAGTAAGTAATCGCTCTCGTCAGCCTCGCGCTATCTGCAGTAGAACGAAATTGCTCATCAGCATAGCAATAATGCCTGGCCGTGGTTTAGATCACTCAGAAATTCTGATACTATTGGCAGGGCTGCCATTCCACAGTAATTACTGATCATAGCAGTAGAAAATGACTGTACAACTGATCAAACTCAACCTGATCGGTTTGCCCGCTGGGTCCTCGAGTTCTTCTCCAAGATTAAACATAGGAAAGAAGGTGATGCGCCATGTGCCTGATGACTTTCCCTGGATGGTTCCATCATCATACGAAGAACGGATGGACCAACTAGCGATCATCGGACTGTTACGAGATGAATTCTTGGTGTAGTACAGGGAAAATGTGGTCCTCACGCTATGGAAATTTCGCGGGTGAGAAGTGGTGGATGATGGGCTCTATAAATAAAGAAACAACCCGTTATTAGAAGATCTTATAGATGTTTAAGATTCTTAGATGATATGAATGCAGATCTTCTGGGTATTGAAGGAACGTATGACCACGTGTCAATAACTTCTGACATAGGAAGTCTCCCGTTTTTTCAAAGTTAGTGCCCTGAAATATTTGACATTATTCCACAACTTATTTCCCAAATGGGCCAAGCTGTCACCACTGAAGGCTGGCGATTCAGATATCTTGCAGTGTAACGCTGGAGTCAATTCGGGTTCCCTATTAAGATGGTTCAACAGAATCCAATAATAAGGCCGTACAAGAATTAGCCGATGCATTCAAAATTCACTGTTCCTCCAACTTCGCTTAACAGTACGAACAAGGTAACTCCAGCCATCTTGAATATGGATCAAGCGCCTCTGCCGAAAAGTTCCTCTCACCATCTTGAGGCGAGGAAGGTCGAGTTTTCAGGCATGGATCTAGCCAACTAGACATCTCAAATGTCAAAAATGATCAGCTTGAGGGACCTTATCACACAATATTAGAAAAAGGCATTGTCGGAAACCATATTCTATGACTGCCTTAACTGCGATCAACAGTTTGAGGTCAGAGACCTAGTGGAGAAGCCGAATCACATACTTTCCAGAGAAAGAGATGGTAAAGCTGGAAATCAGTGGAAACGTGAAAGGCAGAAAAAAATCATTGTTTGCTTCTGTAGATATTCGACTACGGCAATAACAAGAAATATTGCTGAAATCTGAGGCTGGGTATGATATCGGAAGGGTTTGCTACCGTAAGGTTTGAAGGAGGAGGAAGGTGTGATGTTCTAGTTATTTTTTTGTTGTAAAAAAAGCTCATTTCCGAGGAATTTATTCAATGTCCAACCATCGACAATCCTCGAAATCATCGGAAATCTCGATATTTAATATCTAGAACGTTAAATTAAATTCACTTTTTTATGATATGTTATAGAAGTTAATCGAACTCGTCACTTAATTGCGCACGCGGCGATAAAAGATGAATGGCAGTCCAAACTATAGACTCTTTTAATAAATGTTTTTACAAGAAAATAAATCTCATTGTGGCCATAATATATTAAATAAAATTATTCCAAATATCAAACTCTACTACTCTCTCATTCGTAAAGTTTGTTCAGACCACTTTTCTCTCTGCCTCTCTTAGTATCTGTGCTAGTTTGGCGAATTCATTAAAATTTGTGAAGACATGGACATGGACAATTACCTGGTACTCAACCAAATGAGGATTCGAATTGTTGATTAAAATCATCACTCAGGAAGTGAAGCATTTTAATCAGATAAGATGGTACGGATATAGACTGTGGATCACCGTTTTCATTATTTCAGACTTTACTCAGGATCTTGCCTTGCCTATTGGTTGCGTTTCCTCGTTTGTTTCAAATCATGATTAGATGCCTGGTCATGTGACAATAGAAACACTCTCTACTTTCGTATTTCTTATATTAATCTTCGTTTCTGGACGGCTGGTCGTATTTAAACAGCTTCCGCCTACAATTCAGAATCATGACAACAAGTTCACGTGCAGCGTCGTTATTTGCATGCTCCTCGTCTCAACCAAAGTTATCAGGAACTATACAAAGTTTGTTGTACTAAATTAATACAATCCTATGCAGGTACTAAAGAGCGTTGACAGAGATATGTACTTCATGAGGGATGCTTTGTAAAAAATTCATTTTTACCTGTACAACATGTTGCAACACTGAAACATTTGTTGCCATGCGGTGCCAGTAAAACTTCTTCACCAACATTAGTTTGTTGGATAGAATCTTTCATCCATGTATTGTAGATAATTTTGGACATGTTTGAGCCTCAAAGTTATACGTTATCGGATATGCAAGCTATGTATCCTTTATTTACGTAATAGTGAAAATGACCTTCTTGTTTTCTTTCGAATAGTCTAGCCACGTGAGTTGGATTTCAAGAAGTTCAGCATATGCGCCGCCGATGATTCCTTTTATTTCATGCACGCTTGATATCGGAATGTTCTGAAATTTCTGAAATGTAAACTTTGTCAATTTGATCCTGATCAAGTTTTTGATATCAGATGGTCCCAAAATTTGTTATTTCTACCTCGCATACATACATACAGAACGACTGAACTGCGAAACAAAGTCTAAGAAACAGGTGGCTGGAATAATAACATGTCAAAATAACTGAGTTGTACAGAGTATAAGGAGAAATTATAAAGGAACTTCTGAGAACAAGACTGACAATTAAGTAAATATAAGATTTATTTGCAAAATGACATCACCCTCATTGAGAGCCATAGATCAGAACTGAATAATTTATTGTCGATCAAGAATTAGGGCACTCGTATATGCAGATAGCATCAATTGTACATAGCAAGGATTGAAATAAGTGAATCAATTTTATTAGATATTCTTTTAGGTGTTTAGATTAGGATCTACGTTGATGTTATAAAGTCTCAATAGATTACACATGTAGATATTATATTATATTTATGAGTGAAAGAATTAACCTTTGCAGAGAGCTTCGATGTAGTGTGAGATTTTAGGATAATAAAACAGAAAAAGTTCTTCCGGAAATTCTTAAGGAAGACTAGGATGAAGACCTAACATAACCTAACATATATGTTAATGCAGAGACAACTAGAAAAATAAAGACTTCTATTTATAATTTTCGTTATTTGCAGGAAAAAATTCGACAGAATACTGGAGGGGGAAAACGGATCAGTGGTATGTGTCATAAGGACGAGAATTAGAGCCAATGACTTTTATTTATGTAGGGGTGACTGGGGTATTATGGACCGCAATTTGATTTTTGCTCAAAACTCGCGAAAAATTACTTTTTCTGGAAACGTCAAAGTTTGAATTTGTAGTACGAGAAGTAATCTCTCTTTGGGTCACGGCAGTTCAATCAAATTGTATTAAATCATACAAGTTATATCACTTAGCGCAAAAATGGTGTTTTTGCGATTTTGAAAAATCTCGGGGAATTGTGGACCACTTTTTATACCGATTAAAAATCAAAAGGTGTGGTCGACAAAACTTTATTCTCAATTCAAAATGACATGAAATTCATTATTAAAGAGAAACAAAGTGAAATGAAGTGAAAAATTGCAACAAAAATCAGTACGAAATGCAATGTTCGCAAGTCCAGTAACTTGCCGTCATTCAGGCGCATGCCAAGTGAACAGCTCGTGCAATGGATGGTATTTTGGCGGTTCATCTTTTTTGGCATGTTTATCCAAGATTCTTATCAGTTATCATTTTTTTTAATCGGAAAAACTACTTCCGTAATCCCCCAACAAAATTGGTCCGGAATTCCCCGAACGATGTTTTCACAATGTGACAGCATAAGAGTAACACAATGCAAACTTTATGCGAAATCTCTTTTCTGTTTTGAAGGCATAAGGTTCCACGAAACTTATAAACATATTTACCTGAGTTGGTTCTCAGAAAATGTGGTAAAAATGAACCAAACACAAAGTGAAAAACAAAATCACGAAGACTCACATTTCTCTTTCCTGTCAAATCGAGATCACGCTGCGTGTAAACAAGTCGAGTATTGCAGGGAAAATTAACTTAACATGAAGCGACCTGATGCCAGTGATATGATCGACCACCACAAGGAAAAAAAATATAGCGCTGGTCCGCAACTCTCCGTGATCCATAATACCCTAGTCTCCCCTATAATTGATTTTCTTCTACTTTTTGTTTCAAAATTATTTGTAAATATCTTGGACCAGAGCCTAGGGGCTCTGATGGAGCACCCGGTAAGATGATTGGGACGGTAAGCACTTGAACAGAAAGGGCTTAAGAGGCGATACGAAGGATGCTTGGTCAGGTTACACATGAGGATCTGAGGGTTTATGCGGTGGAGGATCTGAAGGTTGCATCCTAATGCCAATCGTAAAAAGGTTGTATGCCTTGTGCAAGGATCTGAGATCCCCCGTGAAGAATCGAAAGGACCTTCTCGGAAATCCTGATTTACTATTACATGAGTTGTTTTTTGGCATACGACTAATAATAATGGTGCCCAATAGTTTTAAATTGGTATCAGAAACATTAATACACAAGACTTGAAATTCAATAAAAATCAGGGCATGTTGAAAAATTTCCTTTCCTTTTCAATTTGATCCATATATTTATAAACTATATCAGGAGAAGAAAATGTCCTTTGTTTTTTTCTGCTATCATATGGGTGGCAGAAATCTCAATGCGAGCCTAATAGTTTTAATTATGTGACATGATGTGTGAAACATTCTTCCTCTGCTGTCGCCGGTGCGGTCGAGTTGCGTCCTATGGTCGAAATCGACAGTGGGTCTGGCTGAAATACGTCCTCGCCATCCGTTCCTTCTCTCCCTCCCACTTGTCGCTTCACTTATTTTCCTTCCCTTATTTCCCTAATTTTGCCTACGAATGTTTTCCAGGGTTAGGACTGACAGAGTTATCTACTATAACACTTCATAATTTGAATACTGGCGTGTTTACAAAGTTCAAGGAAATATGTGTTGTGATTAATAAACAATCAGTAATACCAAGTTAAGTTTCTGGATTCAAACGACACACTTGTCTTGTGCAACATCGCACCGACACGGGCCACAGACGAATCTCTCTAGCAAACACCCCATGTGAAGAGTTTCGCATGCCGTTAAAATAATCCACTAAGCGACATCTTTACACCGGCCGATTAGTATCCTAAATCTTCCATTTTGGGTTTCACTCTTTTTCTCATATAAAATTGTTCTCTATATATTCCTATCCTAGGATACATCTTTTGCTCCTTTCACATCCATGCTCCTTTTCGCACATGCTCTTGTGTTTCTATGGCTCTTTATATCTCTACTCATAAGGGTCTCATTCACAAATTCTAGATTTCTTTTCTTTGGCCTGCCTCTGAATACGCTACCATCCACGTGGCGAGTTTCTTTCACACTTGTTGAAGGGTATCTATTCTACACCACATTCTTCAAGAACTCACTCATTACTCGCTTTATCCATTATCGTTTTACCGCACACATTGCGCAAAAATTGCATGCTGGTTGCGTTGACTTTGATCTTGTCCTTTCCTTGATCCGTCCAGGTCTCGCTTCCATACAGCACACGTGGTGCAAGCAACGAATTATGTATCGCAATTTCAACTTTGTTTGTTACAATTTTGCACTTCGAGCATGCTAGATCAAAACTTACAAAATCCATGTTTCAGATTTTGGATGAGAAGCTTTAAACACATTCAAGAATTTAAGGGGTTGAACCTGACAGCCTCCTTCGCCAACTAGAGGGATAAGACATCATTTTACAGTTATTTGATTTCAAAATGTACAAAATTGGGGCCTCATTTTTCAGGCAAGAAACTTGAAACAAATTTTAGAGTTTTCTAATCTTTTTAAATTGTTAAAGGTTGAAAATGACAGCCTCCCTCGACAGCTAAAGGGATGCAACTCTCTTGCTAGGTAGTTCAAACTTTTTGTACAGTCATTTGGCATCAAAATTTACCAAATTCGTATTGGAGTTTCTAGATGAGAAACTTTGAACACTTTTTTCAATTTTGATACCAATTTTTGGAATTGGGGATTGAGAATGACAGCCTCTCCCGGCAGCTGAGTGGTTTAAACTTTTTTCGCAGTTATTTTATATCAAAATCAACAAAGATCGTTTTTAATATTTTAGATCAGGAGCTTTGAACACATTTTTGAATTTTTTAATTCGAATTTCAAGATGAAGGAGTTGAAAATGATAACCTCTCCCGACAGGTACAGGATTTGAGGCAAGAAGCTTTGAACACATTCCAGAATTCTTTTGCCGATTTTTGAGATTTAGAAATCGA
This sequence comes from Neuroterus valhalla, assembly GCA_011762715.2. NCBI lineage: Eukaryota > Metazoa > Arthropoda > Insecta > Hymenoptera > Cynipidae > Neuroterus > Neuroterus valhalla. Next base: position 6,001 of record WSXT02186966.1, on the reverse strand, counting down.
AAATGACAGCCTTCTCCGACAGATAGAGAGCCGAAACTTTAATTAAATTATTTGGCATCAATATGTACAATATTTGTGTTTCAAATTCTAGATAAGAAGCTTTGAAGACATTTAAAAAATTTTTTTAACGTTTTTCGAGATTCGGGAGTTGGAAATGACAGCCTCCTTCGACAGCTATGGGCTTTCAACTTTTCACAGGTATTTTCCATCAAAACATACCAAATTCGTTTTCGAGAATTTAGGTGAGAAGACCTGAATATATTTGAGATTTTTTTTTACCGATTTTCCAGAATAAGGTGTTGAAAATGAGAGCCTTCTTGACAGCCAGGGGGTTCAAACTTCCTTGGCAGTTGTTTGGCATCGAGCTCCAGAAAATTTGTCTTTCAGATTTGAGGTAAGAAGCTTTGAAAACGTTTCAGAACTTTCCTACTACGTTATGAGATTTAGGGGTAAAAAATTGCAGCCTTCCCCGACAGAAAGGGAGTCGAAACTTTTTTTCAAATATGTGGCATCTGAATTCCCGAAATCCTTTTTGCAATTTTAGATAAGAAGCTTTGAACACATTTTTAGATTTTTTTCACCTATTTTTGAGATTTGGAGGCTGAAAATGACATTCTTCCTCGACGGCACTTGTGTTTAAACTGTTTTTACAGTTATTTTCCATCGAAATATACAAACTTCGTTTTCAAGAAATAAGGTGAGAAGCTCTGAACATACTTAGGACTTTTTCACCGATTTTTCAGAATAAGGGGTTGAAAATGAGAGCCTTTCTTGACAGCTCAGGGGTTTTGTTTGCTATTGTAATTAGTTTTGATTTAAATACTAGACCTGTTCGAATTATTCATACGAATCTTTGTCAAGAAATGTTTTTTGCTCTTCAGAATCGAATTAAATTTTTTGTTTTCGTTTGTATCTTGAGAGACCCATAGATGGGTGGAAACGTCAGTGTATTTCATATCGCTTTTCAAATCAGAAATTACATGTATACTGAACGTATGGCCAAAATAATATCGTTTTCCTCCCTATATGAGAAAATTTCTTGATGAAAAAAACGTTAAAAAAAAGGGAAAATTTCAGATAAGGGTAAGCCTACAACGAATACTTGCTTACCTTGTTGTGTATTGTTTTTATCAGAAATTACGTTGCTGGATCAAGCTTGTCTATGTTAATTTTGCTTAACGAATAAGTTTGATAATCTTTTTACTAAAAATTCTGTGTCTCAGGTAAAAATCAAACCATGATTAAGGATGATTCCAGGTTGTTCCTGTTTGCAAACAGCACGCGATGACTTGTAGACTGATATGATACCTATTGCTGCTTCCTTTCTCTGCACATCACTCACTCAAACTTTTCCATAAAAGTTTCATTCCCGAATTTTTCCAAATAAATTTTTTGATTCACATTTGAATTCATATATCCTTAGGGCCCAATTAGCTGCACAATTCAGGAAATTTACAGATTTAGGAATAGAGATTTGTCTGTATTCTTCTGCAGAAAATATTGCGGGAAAAAATCGAGAATATTTCTTCAAAGGAGCAGACAAGGAAAAAATATCTTTTTTATTGTTGTAGTAGAACTAGTTTTTTCTCTTCTAGCCTATGTTTTATTGATCCCGAATTCATAATAATTTATTGAAGGTAACGTTTCCGCCCAAACGTCGGCTTTGTTCCCTCTTTACAGGATGGGAAATAATAAGTTAACAACTTCTTTGTTTTTGTCATATTAATATTGTTTTATCAATACATCTTCGCTTTCACATCATTCATACAAAAAGTAGTTCACGTACGAGTCATTAGTAGTTTACATATGTACAATTCATATTCTCAGTAACATTTTGTAAGTTGAAATATCTATTTATCAGCCGATATTTTTTAGAACACCCGTTCCGATCGTTCCATTTATAAAATAAGAGTTATCAAGGCCAAATGTTCTTGATGCAGTGACATAAGATAGAATGGAACGCCCAGTCTGTGCTAGCTAAACGATTCACGCACTTTCAAAAAGTTTAGAAAAATAAATAAATCTTCAGGACAAGAAACAATTATTATTTCCGGGAACTGTCATATATTTAGGTAAATACCACGAAGTGGCACGTTAGCCAAATCCTCAATTCTTTTTGCAAAATGAAATATAATGAATGGTAATAAAAAAAATGCTTGTGATAGCGACAACTGAGCGTTTCACCTTACAATTCTTATAAACTTTGGAATATTTCTCAAACTGTATACTCCATACTGCACATCTGAACGTCGTTTTTGTTTTGATACAGATAAAATTCATATCAGAAGGCATCTAAATCTTGCGCATTGAGGAGAATTAGAGTGACTTTGACTGACTTACCCAATTGTTCGGTCAAACTAAAATTGTTCATATATTGAAAAGGGAGGGGTGGATTGAATTTCACAAAGATTCTCGTTGCGTGATTTCTCAAGGCGCTCAATAAACAATTTTTCGTAACACATGCATGATTTTAGCCCTCTATGATGCCTGTGAAGCGCAACTGAACTTCTACTCCCCGCTTCATAGGAAGTGATGAGTAATTCAAGAAGATAAGTTACGTAATCAGCGATAAATTATTCAGAAGCCAAAAGCCTGGGTCCCAATCGTTTCTAGAATCATGAATTTGTTATCAAAAATATTTTAGGCAACAAGGTGGAGGAGACTTTCCAAGCATCTTTTATGTTTTCAGTTTTCGAAGAATTACCTTCTACTCCTCGTTCTTAACGCATAATATACTATTGCTCTCATTCTCCTCAATTTGTGACTGGTACAGCTTTCCAGAGAAACCCTTCTATTTTCATGATAGCATACACTAGAAAACTATCATGATATAATATCCTAGAGCGAGGTAATGATTGTTGTTTTTCCTTATATTCTACGACGGACAAATCAACTCTTAGAAAAAAACCTAATATCTATGGAAGTATGCTTTCAAGATGATATCCTGCACGCTTGATAAAAAGACTGTACAATATTGATTCTCCGAGAAATTCTTCTGATTAAGCATATCAGATAAAGTCAGGATTCATCATTGCCAGGTACAAGAAACTAATTCGTAAATGAGAAATGGTCTGGAGTCTTTTGGTAAATACGCAACCTTGATGATAGGTTTTCAACAGCCTCCGTTCACCGCGATATCAAATTACCCATGTAATTCATTTATTAACCATTTATTCCACAGATATGCCTAATACACTTTTTTAATACAGAAAACCGAAATGAATCTGGCACTTTCATATTGGATCACTAAAATTTTTAGGACCGATTGAAACGTGTTATTTTCATGTGAGAGCGATCTTCTAATATTCATCCGAAAAATCGATTTTTTTTCCGGTGTGGAAGAAGTTACATTTTTTTATGCACTGATCTTCTTTTCCATGCATTTAAACATTCCTTAATTACGGAGAAAATTCTATTTTTTGATTTTAAAGTGTATTAAAAATATATGCGCTTGCAATACATTCTGCTTCTGAACTTTGTCTGATATCTAGTAGCAGAGAACCTCGGATTTATATGATGAGCAATATACATATATGCAAGTTTATTTTAGCTTTCATTGATCTTAGTTTAGTTAGGTACATTTATGTACTTTAGGCGTACATTTCCTACTTATCCGGAACATAAATAAAGTCTTAGCATTATCTCATTACTTAAGAATATGCAAAAAAGGAAAAAGGTACATTGTGCGTTGAAAAAACCGGCCACAGAAGATTAGCTTTGAATTTCGGATTCGATTTGTTGCAGCAGATCTGGATCTGAAAAAAGTAATACAAATTAATTCACGTCTGAAAATGGTAAAAGGATGAGGAAATTTTCGATTTGACTATTCTATATAGTCGAGCTCATTCGAATACATAAAACATTACTAGGAAGTTAGCTAGACTCGCAAGGATGTGGAAACTATCTTTCTGAAAAAAACGCATCTATGGGCTCTCTTTTTACATAAACTATTGACTGTATCCTCCATAAAATATATGAAGCTTCCTTTTAATTACTTGGATCACCCTGCATTCGAAATTCGACCATTTACCTGAGCACGTGAGGTATTTGTTATTAGGAAAAAATAATCCTTCAAATTTAATGTTGTTCAAAAAATAGTTGATTTCATCCGCTTCAAATCGCGCGCCAACAGCGATCAATGTAAGTCGCTGCAATAGGCAAGCGCAGAAGGTTGACATGCCAAAGCTGGAAACTCTGAGACTTTAGACAGAAGCGTGCAAAAACTCTGTATAACCATGTTTCTTGTATGGAAAAATCAAGTGCTCACATTGTGAGTAATTGCAGTTTTCGTTTTCGACAAATTCGATTTTACTCTTTGGATAACACGTCTACCCATAAAGCTTTCTCGATTGGTGCATTTACCATAGCAGTATGTTGGTAATAGCATTCATAAATGGTGCCACTAAAAATGTGATAGCGTACTTATATATGGGTGTGTGCTATGAACAGTGAAGTTCCAAATGATTAGAGAGAAATGAAAATCGTCCCAATATACAAAAGTAGGGTTGATGAAGGCGACTGTACTAATTATGGAGCAATAACCCTAGTAAGTACCATGAATAAAATATATTCCCCAAAAAAAAATTTCCAAAAGGAAATTTGAGAAGGTGAGAGGAATTTCGTAATAAAGCACTTTAAATAAACCTGATCCGTCGCGTATGCTCAGTTGACAATCGTCTTCAACGGTATGTCAAAGGATATTGATATTTTCATAAATCATAAAAAGAAAAACAACATTGAATGAATAACATTTGAACTTTTTCTCTTCATGAACTGGATTGAATTCAATGCCGTTAATCTTTGACGCTGAAAATCATTTGTATACCTTGTTAGAAATAATACAACTTTTATCTTCCTCCTCTAGTTACAATTAACACATGCATATCGAGTCTCATCTGCCCACTTTTCATTAAAGTTACCAATATAACGATAAATAGATAGAAAAGGGGAAGAGCTTCCAAGATTAGTAAAATATTTGTTTATCGTAGGATTTTCCTAGATTCGAGGAAAATAATAAAAGTTATAAAAGCGGGAAAATTAGAAATTTGATATGCCTGTGTGAATAGTAACTGAAGACAGAAGATAAAAGTTGTACTCTTTCGAACGAAGTATGCAATTAATTTGCAATGTCGAAGATCAACTGTAATATATTTAATTCAGTTCTTTGAGGAAAACAGGTAAAATATGATTTATTTTATATTTGTTTTCCTTCTTATTATTTAGGAAAATATCAATATCCTTTGACATACCTTTGAAGACGATTCTCAATAGGCGTACGCGACGGATCTGTTTTTTTCATTCTCATCATAATAAGCAGATATTGGTGTTATGTGAAAATTGAGTTTCGCGGAATTTATGAAATCTCCACGTTTTGAGACCTCTCAATTTCGAAAAAGTAGTTTTAACGTTGGTGTCTGTCTGTTGTCGTCATCGTCGTCGTCGTCGTCGTTGACGTCGTTGTCTTCGTTGGTGTCTGTATACTCCATAACTTTTGGAAGACTACTCGGATTAGATTGCCCTTTGACATAGATTTTGAGGGACCAAAAAGACAGGTGAAGTTCGATAACCAGCTGTTCTGGATAAAAAATGAAAGAGGGGGAGGGGAGCATTTTGAACATTTTTTTGGACTTTTTTTCCAAGACTCAAAAATTGTAAGTACAGTTTCTTGAAGTAGGTGGGAAATGAAAAAATTTATCCTCGTTTTTTTTTTTTTTTTATAAACGAAAAATCAGAATTTTTAACCAAATAAAGCAAGATTGAGAAGAAAGTCAGAATGAAAAAATGTTTCTTCAAGAGAGCCCTGCAAGATGGTGAATACAACTTTTTGGATTTTCTAAAAAAATTGAAAATTCCCATTTCGATCGCACCAAAAAAAATGAAAAATAATCTCAGAACTCAATAACTTTTGAAAGAATGATCATATCCGATCGTGCTTTGGCACCCATTTTGAGGGACCAAAAATACAAATCGACTTCGGTAACCATCTGTTTTGGATCAAAAA
>WSXT02186955.1:0-20367 GCA_011762715.2 Neuroterus valhalla | reverse complement strand
GATTTACCCAAGGGGCAACATGGGCCCTGCCCCGGGGCAGCGAATTTCCAAGGGCGGCAACGGCAAATTCCTAAATTCGCCTCTGTATATGAGCATCCTAATGGCAAAGAAAACGACCACTGCGGGTCAGTGGCGCTGCGGCATCGAAACAAATATGGCTGCTCAGGGGGACTGAGCTTACAAGAAGGCTTATTGCATATAATCTAGAAATATGATGTTCACCAACAAGTGGCTTGTTATCAGACGTTTTATCCTCAAGATTTAGCCTTCTCAACCATTCTGAGCGTTTATCTACTGATACTTTTTGTCCAGCATCGTTTTCAATGTTGTCACTGGCAATTCCAAATTCGGGCAATTTATGGAAACTTAAATTAAATCTATTGCTATTTTTTTTGGAGTTGCGATTGACGACACAGCAGCAGCCTCTGGTAACTATATTTCTTGATAAGGATAGGTGTCACATCTTACACAGTTTACTAGACATTCTTGGTGAAGAATATAGTGAAAATTGACAGCCTTCTCTTGCTGCGGTTCCTAGCTGAAGTGCTTACAAATTCCTAGCTTACGCACCAATATACTTCCAGCTATGATGATGAGAATACATGGGAACCTCATCCACAAATATTTTAGATATCTTCCATGCAAATGAATACATTCATTTTAGTAATATTCTCTCCTTCTATATCACTCAATAACCAATAGAGTTAAACTATCTTCGAGAGTGGCAGTTTTGATTCCAGTTCCTGTCAATCTTAAGTTTGTGATCTAAATAAATAAGTATCAAAATCAGCTTCAAATTAGAAAACAAATTCGGAATGTATTCGTTTTAATAAGGCCAAATCAAATATTCAGAAGCTGAAAATGTTTAATTAAGGAGGAGAGTTACACTGAATTACTCTGATGTAGCTCTGCTGGTTCCAATTTCTTGAAACATTCTTTGCATGAGTAATCGGTTCCATGTTCTTTGTAATTGTATCCCTTCTCTCCGTCATTTGTTTGTTTCAGACATATTTTCATTCTAAAAAGATGAGGTTTGGAAGTAGATACGCGTTTTGCAATACGCAGAATGCGGCTTCTGAAAATTTGACTCTTTTTTACTTGCACTTTGAAATCAGGACGCTCTCACGCTCGTCGCGTTCGACGGATCTGGTAGGGCGTGCTAGTGTTGCGAACTAATGCAAGGAGGCGGTAATTTTAAATATGCATGTTGACTTTTACGTACAAAACTGCTTTTCTAATTATTTCAGGTTACACTTTTTCAAAGATGATGAATATTTTGAAGCTTCAATTATTCTGGAATCACTTTGAGTTCATAATCGCTTCATAATAAGTTCCTAATATTGCAATATTCGTATATCCATCGAGTCCAAACTTCCTAAGTGGAGCGATATAGCTAATGATTCTGAACAAATAAGCTGTACGAGCAATCCAGTTATAGATGATATGCTGTTTGACAATGAATGCTAGACTGTTCACAAAATACACTGAGAGGAACAACCTTATAAAATTTCTAATACATGTAGCAGAAATTACTATATAAGATTAGAACGCATGGATACAATGTGCTTATGATAAAGTTTATTATAATTATATCTAGTATTACAATTACTGTAAAAAGTTTTACAACAATTGACCTATAAATAATTCTACAGCGTATCATAAAAATTACTACAATGCATAGTAAAAATTAGAATATTATAATATTTCCTATATCTATTAGAATATTTATTATGTAACTAATTTTACTATAGCATGAAGCTTATTTTCTGATATCGCTTAATAAAATCTGCTATACATATAGCAAAATTGATCATTTTGAATTAATATACGCGAATTAAAAGCGCGCGAAGTGTACGGGCAAGATTTTTATCAGATATATCAGTACCTAAGTTACACGTAGGTGGCATCTTCTAACTCGCAAGCGGATAAAACTATGGCCACTTGATATATAACGGCAGGTTTGTTAGCCACATGCATGTAGTGTGCGATGTGATGCGACATATGTATGGAGGGGTGAGCGAATTGCGGATTTTAGGTTAGGAGGATGATAAGATACTAAAATAATAAGCTATATGTGGGGGAGCTGGGGAGGTCACAAAATTAAACTGTAAACACTTGTTAGGTACCAAAAAATATGGCGTGATAATCATGACAGTCTATCCTGCGACAAATTCTTTTTTTCATTATATTTTTGAACCCATAAAAATTGTTATTATTCTACAAAAATTTTCGATTTTGAAAAAAAAATTTACAAGAATCATATAGTAAAAAGTACTCTGTTAGTAATAAATTTTACTATGTGGATAGCATTTATATTTTGAAATTTCACTCTGCAACTTAGTAATTTTTCTGACAATGAAAGGGTTTCCCCACTTTATAATGTGATGAAGTATTTTTAATTGAAATTATATTAAATTTTCAAGGTCATATCTCTCAGTGTAGAGATAGACTCACGTCCTAAATTTTTTCGTCTGCAGAAGATATACGGTTTTCCCAAGTAATTGTGGATTCCAGACTTTTGTGACAATTGTGAACTTCAAAGAATTTTATATATTTTATCGAAATGAGTATATTCAAAAAGCTCGCGCGTGTCCGCGCACAATGTCGATTGTATAATCGCGGTCGAAGAAGAAGAAGAGCGAAGAATGTGGCGCGATGATATCGCGAGAGAGAGACCCTTTGACTCTCATTCTCTTCCACTCTCTTACATATTTCTTTCTTTCTTCTTCTTTTAGTTTCATTTCGCGCCAGTTCCTTCGTTGACTCTCTGCCGCTTTACCTCTGTATTCACTGACATATACTCTGTATATAGTAGTTCATTCATATTGGCTGCATGCGGTGTGATTCTCTAGATATTAATACCCCAACTCCCGCTCATATCGGAGATTTCGATATTGTCAGGAATGAAGTGATTTTCAGAACAGATGGCAGACAAACGTTTGCAGTTCACCGGAAATTCATGAGTTTTATCGAGACGAGTATCAAGTTTTGAGAGATTCATAGGTATTTTATTTCCTCCATGTCTGATGGGGTTGATTTGATAGAAAAAAAAAATCTGTACAAGAATTCATATGCATCAAACCTCAAACAGCTTATCCAAAAAAATACTCATTGTACACGATACACTACCAGGAGAAAAATGGAGTGTTGAACATTGGGTGTCAAAATATTGATGGTCAGTTTCACCATCCAGAGTGTATCATGTACGATCCATAATTTTTTCTCTTTAGTCAGAGAGTTCTTTCTTATGTTCAACTGAACGAATCATTATCTAGGATAACGGAATATGCACTCTGGGATAGTCAAGTTAACCATCTTCAATTTGTGTATTGCGCACGCAGTCGGAAGGAAGCGCCATTTTTCACAAAGGACGTGCTAGAGGTTATAACTTCGTCGAGTTGGTTTTCTATTTATTGCATTCAAAATTTTAAATTTACATGTGATTTGCAAAGTGTTGTGTAAAGTTTTGCTGCTGTGATTTGTATCTGAAAAATTGGTGAGTATTTATTTTACCTAATGTATAAGTCCCGAGACCTCATGAAACTGACAGTTTTGAGGTTAGGGTTTGAATAATATTTATAAAGTTATAATATTGTGATTGTATTAGAAATCATGAGAAAATATATTATACATTACTAGAACAAAAATTTCATCTTTTGATCTGAGACTCATGTGATATTATGTTCATATAAATAAAACTACGTATTTTCTATCGAGATTCGATTGTGTACGCATTCAATTTATTATTCAGAATATTTTCCTCATTTTTTAAGACCGAAGTTTCTGGTATAAGAAGAATTTATTTTTCCAATGGTTCGAAAAAAAATTGATCATCTAAGATGGTCGTTTTAATTATAAGAGATAATCGTTTTGATTATAAAAAATAGTGAACATGAATAAGAGAGATAGCTGTTTTGATAATCAGCGATATAGTTGTTTTGTCCATCAGAGATAATCATTTTGAGTATCTAAACATTATAGATCTTACACTCCTGGGATGGTCAGGTTTACACTCCAGTATCGTCAACTTTACACTCTAGGATAGTGAAGCCAACCTTCAAATTTTGACACTCCACGGATGGTACGCTACACCATCAAGCGTGCTATCCCATAGTTGAACCTAAAATATAATCAATCTCACAGTCTAGATGGTCATCTATTTTTCTCCGTGTACCGTAAGGAATTATAAATTCAATTATAAAATGAGTCCTAGCATCTTGCTTTCATCAGCAATTATCTCCCGGATAAAGCTATCCACTGTCTTAATCTAGCCACTGTAGTGGAGTTTCTCCTATCATTATCCAGACGGTATTCGCTCCTATTAAAATATTGGCTGGACAAAATGGACCTTTCTACTTGAAATATGTCTGACGTGCAAGATAAATATTGCAAATTGGTTGCGGTTAAGTCACATTTCAAATTTTTTAAATGTAAGTAATAAAAAATTCAATATAGTGCTGCAGATTTAAAACAAGGGGGGAAGGGTTTACCTTCAATGAGATGTGGATTCAGGAACGTAGGGGGGAATTGGCGATCGAGGCCAGTTCGATCGGAGGAAAAAGGCGGTTCATTTGAAAATACTTGACTTGAAGAGTCAGGGAGCGTCACCATCGCGGCCAGCGATCCATCAATGCCGCGGAACGCGGGATTTTGATCGTGGATTCGGTTACCACCGCGATATAAATAAGGCGATGGGGTTCCCCTTTCAAACTCTGCTCGGCCGCGGTCGGTGCCATCAATTAACGAGCACCTCCGCGAGCCCCATTGAATAATAAATAAAAATGAGAAGAAAAGGAAGGAAGCCTAGGTAGGAGTCGGCAGGGAGACAAGGAGAGGAAAGAGGAAAAAGAGACCAAAAGAGAAAAAACCAAAAGGGAAGAACAAGAGAAATACAGAAGAGAGGAAAAAGGGTAAAAGAGAAAATATAAAAAGAGAAGGAAAAAGAGCTCTTAATTAAATTTCATTTATTCTTGACTCGAGATTTTGTATAAATTCCAAAATCATCCTATTCGATTTTTCCGAATTCTTGTTAAACCTTCAAACGGTTAGGAAGGGGATAATAGAAAAGATGATTGAAGAGAGGGAAAAATAAAAAGCGGGTGCGAAAAAAAATGCTGGAGGTATTGCGTAGAAGATTCAATAGCTTTCAGGTTGGCGCGTTGTTTAGCTCCTCCATATTCCTTTTCTATTCGTTGCTCTTTGCGGATCTTATTTTCTTCCTCAACTGCTCCTTCGCGGCTTCAGGCTCTTTTCACTTTCTTTTTCTTCCATTTGATCTTATTGGCAGGCTCTGTCGTTGTCTCTGCGGGGCCCCACTGTCTTCGCTGCCACGTACCATCGACGAGTAAGGGTCCCCTCCTCCTCCAACCCCTTTCTCAAGAGGTGGATGGGGGGAGGATGAGGCACACACGTGCGGCTCACAAATCAGACCCGCAGATCGTAGGGGCCCTGGTCCTGGTATCGGTGCGGCGGCGCGAGCGACAATTAATTCACCGCTTTTGCTCTCGCGAGCTCCTTCGGGCCCCACCGCGAATGCTATTGTGCACGTACCTACGCAATCTTCGGGCCCTTTTACCCCCCTGCTCTTTCCACTGTCGAATCGAACGTCCCATTGCTCTCTTGTATATCCTCTTTCCTCTTCCTTTGAACCGAGAAACTCCGCAACGCTCCCTCAATCAATTTCTTCATTTTGTTTTATTCTACTGTTTTGTGATTGTCTTTTTTTATTTAGGCAGCAGCGCTTGTGTCCATAATTTGGACGCCGGCGACGCGCGGTCTAGCGGCTTTGTTTGCGTTTTTCCGCGAGAAGGAGGGACCACTTGCGGGCAGATCTGAAAATTAAGGGAGGACGTGCATTGCATACGAAAGAGACTTTTCAAGAGGGGAATATCGGAAGATTATTAGAAGCGATTCATTCGGTGGTCGAGGGGTTTTGGATAACTGATAAGGGATATGCGAGAGATGAGATCGTGGAGGATGATTGCAAGGGATTGGGTAAAAATCTTGGAAGGTTTGGTGTAATTTGGCAGGGTTTTAGGTGGTTGAATCACACAACGAATATTCTCTCGAAAAGAGATTTTCAGACCAGAGTTAATCTTGCTTTAGTGTTTTCAAACTCGAAAATCAATTCTTTCAAGCAATGAAGAATACTAAAGATGGATATATAAAAGATTAACAACAACGTGTTAAACAGTTTTTAGGAATGAAATTCAAGTTTTTTCCGGGTTATCCTTGTCGTATTTTTTGTACATCGAATAATAAAGTAACCGTTCGCTGTGCATGTCAAAAAATTAGCAATCGCATTCCTCTATTAACGGTTCTAATTCTCCGGTGAGAAAACTTGCTACAGGGGATCCATGAAAAATGTGTTTCTCGACACTTATGAGTCGCAGTCAAGAAAAAATGACAAATATCTCTATAGCACTACAACACTATTTCTCGGATCGTATCGTTTCCGAGAAAAACTCTATCAAATCATCAATAAACGATCAAATATGAAACTTTCTCGCTCGATTTCTCCATTTCTCAATTATACTCCATTGCGGAGAATGTTCCCAGCGCTTGCCAAGTACGAAATCGACCACGTCTAAAGTTCGTTTACCGCGTCGGGTGCGCGAGTGCGCTTTATTTGATTTGCATTTTACGAGCTAAATGACAGAGTACAGTTTCTCGCAACGATCGTGACCATGCGACTTCGCACCTTGTACCAAGATGGATACGGATCTTCTTCCTGCGGTTTACGACTATTTACCATTCCAGCTTCCACCCACTCGTTGCAAGAGCTACTCTTCACGTTCACCTTTTGTACTGCAGTTTGTTGAGACTCAACTTGTTGTGGCCCCCTGGCTTGATGTGAAAATCTTTAGGTAGTTAGGGATACGCGAAGATTTTTTACTCGGAGATCTATCTGTTGTTTTAAGAATAAAATTTCACTAACAACTGAGTTATCCCTACCAAGGCAGATTCTACTTGTATGAAAAGGTTGTGTCTATCTACTCCTTGAAAATCTCGTAATTTGTACCGAAATTTCGGCACACGTAGCTGGAGGCATAATTAATCCATTCAAACTCCATCTCTTCCAAATATCAAGTACATTTTTTTATGATCGGTTCACAAATCAACGAAGCATCCAAAGGGCTTGAAGAATGCTAATAGCAATTTCAATTTTGTGGGTCTTATTTTCGTCGACGAGCGGTTGCTTCGATTTTGAAATAAAAACAGATTCCGAGTGAACCATTAGCTTCCATAACCTTTATCCTTATGCTTTTTACGGAGTTGAATTCCAACGAGGCGGCATGCAGTCTGGCTCTATTGTGTCGTGAGATGTCTGTAGAAAGAAATTGAAGCTTTAAAAGATCGGAGAGGATGTTAAATTTGGGCCGCAATAAAAACTTTTAAATTCGTTATTTTGACATCGACGTTGTGTACTACCTCCGTGATTCTGAATTAATAATATTAGCGGTTCTGAATTTCAGCCCTTATTGAATCATCTATCTTTTCTTCAAGAACTTTTCAAATTAAAATAAACGCTTAATCTCCCTCGAAATGCCAACTCTTCGTTAAAACAGCACAGAGCATAAAATCATAGCAGCAAAACAAGTTTCTCCGCACCACAAATATTTCACTGCGTGCGTAAGCAAAAGCACAAATGAATTAAAAATTGTATCGCTCTCATCGGCCAGAAGCAGACACACTTCTTCTTTTTCTTAATTTTTTTTTCTCATTCTTGTGCAGATCACTCGAAGGATCAAAAAGGGAGGTGAGGGAGTGCTCAAGCCCTTTTATTCGCGCCAGAATGTATACATACATGCACTTACACCTACACAAAATCGAGGAACCAAGAGTCGCCGCAGCAGACTCAACCAGGCACACGGTTGAACGGGATTTGCAAACAATAGGCTCGAAGCAGGGTGGATTCTTTAGATGGCGGCTGATATGCATCGCATTTACATATTATTGCTATTATTAGGTAAACGGTCCTCGGAGCGCCTCTTTAACACTATGAACTCGCCCTTTCAGGTATTTTACGAGCGGTTCGAAAATCTCGCGATATAAACCGATACCACAACCGCGAAACAAAAATTAAAGTACTGTCTAAAGCTTTTTCTTTTGTCTCCTCTCTCAAGTTTCTTTTATACACGGAGGAAAATAGTCGCCTAAAGTTTAAATGACTATTCTATGACTCAAGGATAGAAAGACACCAAAAAAAATATTAAGGTGTATCGCTAAGAATTCTTGCTATCCCACCTAAAAAGTTTTGCTGGATTTTGTCTTCCTAAATATCTGGCTGTGTTGCACAGATTTTTTCGCAAGGAAAATGTCAGTAGAGTACCTAAAAGTGTAACTTTCACACCTATAATTATATTGCTAAATAGAAATAGGTGTCACACATGACCAGGTTTGACTAGACATTCTAGGTGAAGAATAAAGCTAAACTTGACATCCATCTTTGCTGCGGTTTCCGGCTGAAGTGCTTATATGATGAAAATATATGGGAATGACATCCACAAAAATTTTTATATTAAAATATTAATTTATGAAAACAAATGCATTATATATATATAACTAATAAAGCGAAACTATCGTCGAGAGCGACAGTTGTTATTTCTGGAGCTTGTACAGCTAGGAACTTGAACAGTTAAGTTATACCATTTACTGTAAATCTTTGTTTTATGATTCTAATAAAGGATATCAAAATCAGCTCCAACCTGGGAAACAAACATTTTTAATGTAATAAATTTGAGTTAGGCCAAATCATATACAAGTTGCGCCTAGTAAATAACCGGACGGATTTTCTTACCTTTCACTACGGTTAGTACGTCTGTAACCTTTGTTCAATGCAGACCGTGTACCTGTGCTCCGTCAAAATAATTTTGATGGTGTCCATTCCATGGATTGGTGCTTGGTATCAGATTAAAAAATCCCATGATGCGTCACAAGTTATTACATTTTCTGGAAGCTGTGGATCATTTTCGATGATTTCCAGGATGTCAGCACAAATGTTCAATCGAGTCAACTTTTCCTCAAGTGTGAGCATTTTCGCACTATCTAGGCACAGACTTTTTTCATTTTCAAATCTCCATGTAAAATTTGTCGAACCGTATCTTTATCGATGTTCTTCAATTCAACAATGGCTCGATTGCGTAGGAATTGATTTTCCAAATAATTCCGTCTCAAATCACTTCTCTCCTCTTCTTACATTGTCTGAACCACTCAAACGCTTGAACAAGAAATAAAGACTTATCACCATAAACTTTCCTCAACAAATTGTGAGTGCCTGTGGCCGTTTCGCCATGTTTTACAAGGAATTTCTAGTTGACATGTTGTTTCACTTTCACATTCAACATTATTCCGACGGAGCACAGGTACATGGTCTGCTTCAGACAAAGGTTACAACCGTACTAAGACTCACAGAACCCTGAAACTTGGAGTAATTATTGGGAAAAGAATATATATCAATATCCGACCTTGCTTATAATTTTTTCAGCCCCAGGTAAGCGGCAAGAAAAACAGTCTTGTTATTTAATAGACACACCTCGTATTTAGAACCATAGTGAAGCATTATCTCTGCTGCAGGACATTTTCGATTCCTCTGACCCTTTTTGTCAATCTTACCTCTAAAACTGACTTAGAATTCTGTTAGTTCTAAACGAATTAGCTGTAGGAGCAATCTTATCATAAGAACAGTCTTGTTTCACAATAACTGCTAGAATGTTCAGAAAACGTTGATAGACTTACGTCTCAAATTCCCCATCCGTACAAGATACAGTTCTTATATTTCAGCTATCTAATTTTCAGCGTTGCCGAAACTTATTTTTTCAGAGTCTCCGTATACTCTTTATTGACTCTATTCATTCGGCCAAAGTAAAACAAAAATTATTTTCAGAAAGTAAGCCATTTTTTAATTCGAACTTAACGTCCCTGATATCTTTCAATTGAATGTATAATATATTTTCTTTGTGTGTAGATAAAATAATTGCGTAATTTTCAAAATCGCGGCTTATCTCCTATTGTCAATCAGTTACTTGGGTTCGACGTATCGAATGACGCAGGATCTGATTGGAGTTCTACTTTAGGAATCCGTCAAGTCATATTGACGACTCCACCCCTGCATTTTTATAATCGTGACTCGAGCTCATCTCATTCTTTAATTCCCTTTCACGTCCCATCTGTCATTCTTCTTATCTTATAATGTTGTTATTATATAATTCAATCAAATAGTCTCAAAACTGCATTGAAATTTTTTCCTTAGAACTAAAGCAGCGCTCTTGATTCGTTAAGCATTTAGACAATGCAAAACATTTCTTATTAAAACTGGTTTATATTTAAAAAAAATAATAATAACAAAAGTATGTGGTAGTGATATAGCACTTTTGTGGAGACCCAGCACAAGTTATAAGTCTAGCAAAACTGAGAACAATTGGTATGTAAGAAATTTCCCATACAGTCCCAAAATCTGATTATGTGGCACGATCACTCATCACTTCGCTCATTTTTACCGGTTCACAATTTTTGCATAGGTGAGGAAGAGAAAAAGTTAGACTTTTCCGAGCGTGTATTGAAATTGAATTGAAAGCTTGTGTTGAAATAAAAATTAATGATACTACAGTTGAAAGTATTTGTGATTTTCAAATTTTTGCAACATTCACGCTGTTTTCAGTACATATTCTATTCTTGGAAAATTCTTTAACATAATACTTTAGAAATGAACTTAGTACCGCGTCGAATGAGTTTTTTTGAAAGAAATTGGATGCAAATTGACGAAGTCGTGTAAATTTTAGGATTTTAGGAATTATTTTGCTAAAATTTCATGTACGAAGCTGACGTAGAATCCGCTTCAGGGCGCGTCGCAAGGGATGGAAATGATAGCAACCGTCATTATAACCATGTAACTATTTGCTCCATTCATTTTCGTTCAGTGAAGTTCAGTCCTGGCCAGCAAATCGAAAAATTACTGCAGAGTGTTCTTCGAATCAAAAATGTTTGCTCGACTTCTTCCGTTTGTATGATTCATGTTTCTCGATTCAAAGATGAGCAGTAACCAGCGAGCATGTTGATGGAGCTCTCCGCTTAGAAACGTTTTTCAATGGCTCATATTCCCTGGTGGAATCGTTCACCTTGTTCGTCACTCATCTTGACCAGATTTTCCGGAAGAAATTCAAATGTGATTGCAGGAAGTGGATTTTCATCGCCATGTTGCAGTACATTTTCTTGTATGCAGTTGAAAATTTGTGCACGACTTCAACATGATCGGGGCTCTTGTTATTTTCAAGGAACTCATGACATGAAACTCTTCCATGCTCGTCTTTCCACTGCATTCAATTTGCTCGCGAATTCCTTATCTTGCATGAGTTCTCGAATCTGAGGCTTGATAATTATCCCTAAAATTAGGAACGTATTGGAAGTAATGAACCTAATGAGGTAACGGAACTGTTCACCGTCGACTCTCGATTCATTCAAAAACTGCTTTGCGTATCCAACTTCCATATGTAGTGGTGGTTGAATGACATTTTCTGGTCGTACTGGTAGTGGGTTCAAAATTTTTCTGCCATCCATTTTGAAGAGTTTACGTGATGTCCACTCAGTTCTTGCATATCCATTCGGGGCATGACTATCCCATTCACAAAGGTAGCAGGGATACTTGCACCCGAATCGCATTCCAAACAAAGTGGTCGGCACTTTCAAGTCGCTGACTATTCGCCATTTATATGCAGCGTGATTGATATGGCGGAGTATTTTTTCCAAATTTTTGTACGTTCCCTTCATGTTAGTTGCGTACGCTAATGGAAATGATGGTAATTTATTGTTATTGTGTAATAAAACCGCTTTCAAACCTTCAAACCATATAAATTTTAACTCCAAGATTCAAGTAAGGAATATGTTGATATGATTGATCATATTTCTAGTGTACTTACACACGCACGATCCATTAATGAAGAGTCGCCAACCATTTGATTCGTGGTCATAGTCCAAGAGGTTGTGTTACCGCGTCAGCACGATCTTGAAGTCGTCTTCCACGAAATTCCATTGTTTCAATCGAGAAGCGAGAACCTGAGACTTTTTTCTTGATAGACCTGAATCATGTGTAAGATCCTAATAGTCCGCTTGACCATCTTCAACGAGTTGGATTTTTTCCATTTCATGAACTGCAGGTGAGTCAAACATACCGTTCAGGAGTTCGGTTTTTGTTACAGTCACAACATCAGAATACTTTATGCGTTTTTGCTTTCCATAATGATGACGGCTTACGTCTGTTTCACAGAAAAAGCAGTCCTTTAGTTTATGATAAGGCTGAAAATTTTCTATCATCAGAACAGATAATTTCTCGACCTTCGATGAGCACTTGACACAAGCGGATTCTAGTTCATGCAAACGATCAGAGGTAGTATATTGAAGTTTGAGAAAATCGTTGTAGCCATCAATCACAGTTTTTTTTTTTTTTTGGCTTCGAACAATGCTGTTAAAGCAACAGCAACGGTGTTGATCCATAAACAAGCCACATATGAAACAAAACTCTTTGCGATTATCATACATCTCAATAACAATAACAAGTTCAAAGGCAGATCTGCGCTACTATAAAACTTGTGATGTATACAGTTCTTTGAAATCTAATGAGCCGCTACCCCCTCTTAGTCGTGGTGGAAGTATCCTTCCAATCAATATAGTTATCCGTCTGAATGATAATTTTCCAGTATTAGATGAAGCCTTCATTTCCCGAACCGGACACTCAAATTTTTCTAAAGAAAAGCATTTATTCTGTGAGGCGTCCTAGGTTTAAGGAAAGTTGTCAGACTGAGGGAACTCAATTATGCTTTTTCCCTCGTAGAGTGGACTAGTCTCCAATCATTTGGAACTTCACCGTTCACAGCCTGCATATTTATGGATCTGCGCAGAAACACAAACACCGCTCTTGATCATTTGAGAAGTGATGTACCACGAATTGGACCATGCATTTTCTTCAAAAAAATCTCAGTTGACGCAGCATTGAATTGGTGTTCAAAATATTGCGCTAAAGAATACTCCAAGATCGAATAATATTGTGGAAAAATCTTCAAAGTAAAAAAAATATGAATCGCATAGAAATTAGCGGCGTTATGAGTGATTGTTCACATGAACCTACCAGAAATGGTTTTCTGGCCATAAAATAAGGTTTTGAGGGTGTCTGGTAAATTTCTCCTATACCATTCTTTTTCTTTTAGTTTTACTAGATCGACTGTGGTTAGTTGAAATAAAGAGCGTAGGCACTACTTGAAAACATTAGTACATCTTGTTTTAATTTATCGAAATTGAGTCCACATTCCAATATTTTCAAATTTTGTTACAGACTCCTGGGTCGAGGATCCATGCACGTATTTTCTAGAGAGCAGTTTCAAAAATTGATGGAAGTCAGCAACTACAAGGGACCATGGAATTCAGTTCTAGACTTAGGAGCTGGTGATGGCGCAACAACGGCGAACATAGCACAACTTTTTGAAAAAGTTTACACGACTGACATTTCTGCTCCTATGAGGTGGGCCTTACAAAGAAGAAAATTCACGTAAGTATCGAATTTTTTATCTTGCAATGTATAAAATGAATCGTCGTTCTTCTTCGAAACTTCTTTGGGGCCAAAAATATCGATTGATATCATTTTCAATGTTGTTTCTTATATATTTTCATTTAGCAAGTATTGGCTAATAAAATACCAAATTTATCATTAGAGAAACCAGTACGGAATGGATAGAAAATCTTTCGAAATCATAATATTGATGAATGATAAAAAGTGTGGAAAGTATAAAATACCAAATTAGAGGTGGAACGTTTGTATAGATGTTCTGGTTGTTGACCAGTGTTTGTAAAAAAAAGTGGAAAAACTTTGTCGATTTTCTGGTCTTCCCAAAAAGGGCTTTTTAATTGAGCAAAACGTCTCACTTGTGTTAAATCGAGCCTTAACAGTTACGATGAAAATAAAACATTTTTTCTTTCAAAATACACGAAAGGTCTCTCTTGTTCTTCAGCAGAAGATAGGTACAACAACATTGGGCACTTTCTCAGGTCGCGTCACAATTTTTACACAAAACCTATTAGGAAATATCTGGTCATATGCGCGAATACGCGTCAAAATTTCATGCTATTGTTACTTTCCTGATACATCGTGAATATGTACATTCTGAGCCTTTCCAATCAGTTGCCGCGAACATATTGACAGGAAAAGTAATGAATTTATGGAAAAAAAGTCTCTCCTAAAGTTATGATTATTATATGGAAAGTACTACAGTTGTTTCGAAGAAGCGGAGCTATGCAATCATTCAAAATGCTTACGTGATGATGAGAGTCCGTACGAATGAAGAACACGTCAAATCATAAGTTGATAGACTTTTGGTTGGCATAACAGGTCACTAAGTCGATCAAATGCTAGGAAGTTCCAAAACTTGGCTTGGGGACGGGAAAAAGTATGGAATTGGGAATGCAAGGTTGCGATGCGAGACCTGATGGCCATCTAGCGAACTAACCAACATGGCTGCCTATGGGATACACATAGCATTGTTTACATGCAAGTTGCACTCAAGTAACGCGATAATAATTGATTTCTTGTTAGAATAATCAGTTTAAAGTACCTAAGAAGTTTATTAAGTTAATATACAATCTTAAAAATGGAATTCTACTGGAACCATAGAAAGGGAAACGATACTCGGAAAGGCTAATAATGCTTATCATATGCGAGTCGAATCCCATAGGCAGCCATGTTTTGTTTTGATGTAGCAGCGCCTCTTTGGCCACGGTGGATGTTTTCTCTGCCAATAGGCCCTCTCTTACGTTGGATCAGATGAATATGCATGCTTCCTTCCTTCAGGAAAAATTAATATAAAGGAGTTTTCTGTGCTTTTCATGTCGCCATCATATCTACAAATAACAATCGAACAATCATTCTGTTAGGATTATTTTCGTACCAGATATTAAAATCATCGTTCTCAAAGGAACGAAGGAAACTGATCTTGAAATTTCAAGTTCTTCTGTAAGAAAAATGGATAAGAAGGATGAAAGAAAAGTCGTTGCCTGAAGTTTTATATTCCTTTTAAGTTCCAGCTGTACGATCTCTTTGGTCTGATGTTGGGTCTATTTTATGTATAGATCCCGAATTAGTAAACAACGGAAACGAAGCCTAAAGAGCAAAAGCGCATTTACATTGCATACCCTTATACAAAATTGGTCGAAGGAAAAAACAGATTTCGGCAAAAACCTGACAATTTCAAATTGCCTAAGCTTTAGATACCCTAAAAGTTGAAATCTAGTTCTAGAAACTTTTCTTGTATGGGAACGGCGATATGACAAGCTGAGCGTAGAGAGCAGTACTGAGTTTGGGGACATGACTTTTGCGCAGGCGTCAGGACAACGGTGCGCCATTGTTTTGGTTACGAAATTTACGATGTAATAAGAATGTGAATGTGTATGAAATAACCTAGTGATATGATTATTTGAAAAAATAAAATAAAAAAATGGATTACAGTGCTTAGTATAATGTGAGAACGAGATGAAATGCTAATGTTTCAGTTTAAAGCTACAGTTAATGATTAGGTTTTCATTACAAGAAACTGTGGTAGGTAATATAGTGTTTCGAGGTTAGATGATTATGCCGGTAACGAGTGTGATGGATCTATCTTTTCCTATAGGTTGATCGCTTGTACTAAACAAAATCAATATGAAATTAAAATGTTTATTTTCAATAGGACATGGTAAATGGACTACAAAAAGCACAAATTGTGTGACAAAGATGGAAAAACTGAGAAACGAGGGAGAAAAGCGATTTGACCGATCGTGGTTTAGAGGTTAGGGACTCTTGTTATGCTTTTATACTTGTGGCAGAGAAGGCACAAAAAAATCTTGATAGGAAATAATGAACAAAATTGCCTTTTTTCTTCATATTTATTTTATTTAATCAAAAAAATTTACCTGAATGAAAACCTTTGGTGTAATAATCCTCCGTGGTAAAGTGTGTCGTGTACAACCGCTACACTGAACTCGGACAGAAACTTTCACGTTTAATGTCTATTATCCACTTTTTCCTTAGATTTTCATCATTCAGAAAGCGATGTTCGCCTTTATTCTTACACCCAAATGCCAAACACATACCTGGCATTTCGAAATTAATGCTTCAAACATGATTAAAAATAAACGTCAACACTGTGCAATGTATGTGTATAGCAGACGACGCCGTCGTCTGTTATGTCTCCACGCTCCCTAGCGATCCTAGCGGCCGCAAGTGTCAATCGCCGTCCCCATAGATTCGATCTCCCAACTTTCTCTTCTTTCATCGTTTAACCTTTGAACGGAAAATCTTTCCTTTTTGACTTCTTTCTACCCTTTCATTTACTTCTGCATTTCTAGAAAAGTAGGTAAGGGTGTTCGGAAGCCAAGATCTTTTCAACTCGAATACCAAAGGAAAAATTATTAGAAGGAAAGCTTCGAACAAATCCTTTGATGGACAAAGTTTGTATTTTGGGTCAAAGAAATTTGCATTTGGTAATAAAATCAGGAAGCTGCGCGTACTAGGGTGCATCGTTGGGTTTTAAACCTAAGTTGCTGATTCGAGAAAAGGTCTTAATTGACACCACTCACTCACTCCGGACATTAGACGAGTCCAAAGAGCGCGAGCGCACACTATCACTGCCCTAACAAGTTTACCACGTGAGGTTGATTGGAGTAGAACTTTACGATGGTTTTACGCGCGAACCGACTTCGAATAAAAGGGACGCTCGCGCTGCCGAGTATCTCGAATTTCCAATGAAATTCCAAATAAGCATTGCGAATTGTGACGAACTCGTCACGCTTTATAGAAATTTATTTATTTACCATTCTACCCTCGCCTACCACGACATAGTTCAAGGACCTCCGAAGTCTGAGAGTTTGATTGGGTATCTTCTTTGTTACAATTTTTCGATTAGGGTCTACCCATATCGCCCTCAAAAAATCGGCAACCTTCGACATTGGAAGACAGTAGCTCTACAAGGACGAGTCTTGATAGATTATAATAGAGATTGAACGAATTCGTAAAGTTTTCTTATGTTTTTAAGTAGTCAAAAGGAATATGTCAAACCAGTTTGGATTGCCATAATCTATCTCGGCAATTTCAACAGTTTGAAATTTTTCGTTTTTTTTTGGGCCACCTTACCAGTCTTCATCACACTTTCCCCATCACACTTTGAAATTGAAAACTTTTCAAAAACTATATTTTTCCAGAAACAGTTCAAGAATGAACAGATTACTGTAAAATTTTTCTGCAAAATATTTTTTTAAGAAAGTGCATCATTTTTATTCCGTTATTCCCTGACCTACTAAATTTGAACTGCTTCAACTTTCTTGTATGTATAAGCTTTGGCCTTACCCTGAGCATATGTAGATGTGGATTTGTTTCTTTTATTCATTCAAAAAGATTGCTATTTTTCTTTCCATAACGTGAAAGTCAAGATAACATGTCTCGATTCGGAACTGCTTTTTCTCTACTTTATTTAAAGCTGATCCATTATCTTACTTTCCAAAGACTTCGTTCAAAGACTACGTTAACGAACCAGTCATGGAAAGTTTCTGTGCTAATTCCTCATTTAAATGAATATTCATGTTGATTAAAAAACCTGTTTTTGTTTTGTTTAAATAAAGACGAGAATGAAAATTCCTTGAAGCAAAAATGGATAAAACGACGTAAACAAAAGAAAAACAGGTAACGTAGTAGTTGAACGTTCCCGAATAAAATTGCATGTCAAAGTATGAATGTTCATCTCAACATTTACAATGAGTGAGAATAAAAGTGGAAATCAGAAGACTATTTATCATAGCGTGCTATGCTACAAGCGATGGTGGCAGAGGGGATATAATATATCCCTTCTGGGACTCTAGATGATACCCTAGTTACTTGCGATGCTACGGAAAGGATAATCCTACTCCGAGACATGAATGGCTGGAATTCTCTTCAACGCAAAGGTACATATAGGATAGCAGGTTATTTCGGAGACTCAAAAAACGAACGATAACGGGGGAGTAATTATGAGCTTATGTTCAGAAAATATTATATTACACTACGAGGGCAGAAAGTTGAAATTCCTAAACTGTGTGATATGGTGCCCGAGGCGAAGCCGAGGGCATCAGTATACACCGGATGGTGTATACTGTTTTTCTTTATACTTGATCGAAAGTACGGCGAAGAATCATATTTTTATAAACAATATATGTAAATTATCGCATGTATTGATGCCTGCCCCGACATTCGCAGCGCGAGCGAAGCGGTTGTTGCTGGTCGGGGAAAAGCATCAAATACATTTACAAAAGTAAATGTTATCACACATCTTCAAAAGAAATCATTTCAATTTCAATCTTTTATAACCTCTTCCTCATCCGTGGTTTCTTCAAAAGGGAATGATTCATTCATTTCGTTCATTTTTCATGTTAAATCTTTGGTTAATATTAATTTTTCAATTACATTCACTAGTGCATAAAAACATAAAATAAATCCAAGAAAGCTTTGAGGTTATATCAACAAGCGAGAGTAACAGCAGAAAGACTTCTGCCTGATATGGCGGCAGCAACGAGATTCTCATGAATTACGACCCTGAAGTTTGCTATTTACTACAGATTTGATATTTGTGTGATCGATAATTAACAAATGAACAGTCCAATCAAAAAACTAAGATAACCATTGGAATCGTCTTCCAAATGTCAATAACGTTAGAAATGGTCTAATTGTATAAAAAATTACTTTTTCAAAAAAAGAAAAATCGCGCACGGAGAAGTTTAGAAGACGATTACGATGGTTATCTTAGTTTTCGTGTCGGACTGTTCGTTTATTAATTATCGATCAAACAAATTTCTAATCTATAGCATATAGCAAACTTCAGGGTCGTCATGAATTGAGTATCGGTGCGCGCGAGTAAGTTCTTGCTTACGGTGTTACAGAGGGCGCGAGTGTAGTTCTGCTCAAAATTAGACTTCCTGCCTTACAATCGATGCCGGAGGAACGTACTTTCGAGCGAGGTATGAAGAAAAAGAGTTTTCGATGCAAAAACCTGGTTAAGGCATAAAATAGTACACATGTGTGCTTGGTTGTGATGAGATGAGTGCCTGAGAAGATTGGTAAGAGACACAAGAGTAATGAGGGGCTCTGAATGTGAAGCGGATCACTTCTTCATAGTTTCAAAAATGAACCTCGGTTAAAGATGCAGGCAAAGAAGAAGTCATATTATGTCGACACAGACGTGAGTTGAAATAGAGAATCTACAGAAGCCAGAAGTACAAAAAGTGTACTGTGAAAAGCTGAATAAATATTTATGTCATCGTAAACAAGACTGGAAAACGGAATGAGGCCATAGGAATGTAGAGGGGGTGTGGATAGTAATACGGGATAGCATATTTGTGTATCTGAAGTCTGCGGTACTGCGACTGTAGGAGAAAAGACCGGAGATGCTTGGTGAAATTATGAAATTTGCGTGTCTGTCAGCAAGAAAAAGGAAGCGTACTCCAAAGCGTCAAATATTAGAATATGTCAAATATTAGAATGGTCAAAGTGAAAGACACTATGAGTGTTTTCTTCAAGGAATCGTATGTCGGCCAGGCCACAAAGCATAACAACGATGATGCAAAATATGATATACAAGACAACCCGGTGGTCCTAGGTGGCGAAAGAAAAAATGAATGTTGACATTATATCTGTAATTGAAAGACTGGAGAATGGTTTGGCTCCTCGTTCAGATGACATTATCGCTGAATTGATCAAGAGCGGTGGAAGTTTGTTTTAGGGATGGGAAATTATCGATGACTATCGATAAGTGTTGGTATCGTTAATTATCGATAACTGGCGAGCTCAACGATACTTATCGATATTTCACCAATGAAAGCAGGCAAGGAATACAATGCAGCGTTGTACAGACAGGTTTCACCAAATGTAGACAGCTGTCTATAACGCGTATATTACAGCTGTCTATATTTTTACTCCGTTGTTTGACTATAGAGGATAGGTACGACGTAACCTATAGTCAGACAACGGAAAGCGGAGTAGAAATATAGACAGCTGTAATATACGCGGTATAGACAGATGTCTACATTTGGTGAAACCTGTACAACTCTGATACAATGACAGACAAACGTTCTCGCCTGACAACTTTCTTCCCCTTCTGGTGATAGTTTCTATGTGCGAAATTCTCTCACTAGAGCGGCGCTGCACGCGGCACGCTTCACAAAAGCATTGTGGTAAGCGGGCTAAACCAGTGATTGTTCCAAAAAAGTCAGTATTTATTCGTATATGGGTTGAAATGTGACTTTTCGATGATTTGGTGAGACCCTTCCACCTAATATTGACCATAATGTGAATGGCAAAGTAAAAATCATAAGACACTTGTGTAT